>WBNQ01050661.1:0-14096 GCA_013401375.1 Spizella passerina | reverse complement strand
CGCCTCGCCCCCGCCCCGGGGCTGCGGGGAGGCTCAGCCCCCGGACCGCCCCCCTCGGTTCCGCGGGGCCAGGAGGCACCCGACCCCCGCCCGGCTGCCCCGCCGGGAGCGGGATGCTGCCCTGCCCGGCTCCCCCCGCCCGCCGCTCCTCCGCAGCCCGGGCGGGCTCTGCGCCGCTCCGTTCCGCGCTCCCCGCTCCGAGCCCCCCTGCGCGCCCCTGCCCGGCTCCCCGCGCTGCTCCGCGCTCCCGGCTCCGCTCCCCGCCTCGCAGCGTCTCCGCCCCGTAATCCCGGCCCGGCTCCCTGCGCCAGCCCCCTGCCCTCTTCCCCCCGCAGCCCTCGGAGCGCTCCCCGCCGGCTCCGGAGCCGGGCAAAGTTGCCGGTGCGGCTGCGGGCGGTCGCTGGGCTGCGCTGCGCTCCCGCCGGGAGGGACGGCGAGCGCCGGCCCCGCTCGGCTCCTCCCCGGGCCGCCCAGGGGAGGAAGGGGCTTGGGGGGCCGCCCCTTTGCACCCCCGGGGGGGCGTCCCGGGACGGCCCCTGCGGAGCCTTCGGTGCTGCCGCGGGGCGCCCCCCTCACCCCGCCCGAGCGGCGGAACAGTTTTCCGTGTCCCAAGGGCTGCGAACCGAAGGTGAGGCTTCGGTCCCCCCTCGGATGGAGGGGGAGCCGTGTTTGCCGCTGCCGCTTGTTGTGGAAAGCGGCGCTGGCAGTGCCCGGTGCCTTCCCGTGCGCTGCTGCTTCAAACGGAATCGATTTCCGACATGTGCGACCCGAGATCCTGATTCCGCAAACCCAGGGCACTGCCTAACATGGCTTTTAGGACAGGACACCCTTGTCCTAAAGGAAAACAGGGCAGAGCTGAGATGGGCGTTTGTGTGCGTGTCTGAAAGGATCAGGGGAAATCCCCGTCCTTGTCTTAGTTCTGGTAGATGGGTTTAATCCTGGGCTGTCGGAGCCGTGCAGACCCCAGGTCTGAGACTCTGATCCTGTGCTTGGGGCATTGACACGTTCCACTCCTGCGGTGGATCGCAGGGATCGCAGAGGAATCCCTCTGCTCAGCGGAGGAAATCATCTCACGAGTCTCCTCGGCAGCGAGGCGGAGGCTGCCAGCTTGAGTACACCTCGGTCTATTTTCTGCCTGTGCCCCTGGGACTCCCGTCTTCTCTCCCCGTTTGAGTCCTGGGTGCAGTGCATGTCCTGCATGGGAGGATGGTTTGAGACGTTCACTCCGGGAGTGTTTAGAAGTATTTTGGCAGCTCCTCCAGCAGTTTACCCTGACCCAGTGTTTTAACTTAAGACCTTCTTTGAATATTAACTCTTTTTCCCTTTTCTTTGAGGTTTATCTTCAGAGATTTATGAAGAAAAAGAAAATAATAGAATCACAGAATGGTTGGGGTTGTAAAGGACCTTTAAAGGCCATCTATTCACACCCTCCTGGCATAAGGAGAGCATCTTCAAGTAGATGGGATTGCTCAAAGCCCCATTCAGCCTGCCCTTGACTGTTCACAGGGATGGGGCAGTCACCGCATCTCTGGACGACCTCTGAAAATGTTTTACTACCCTTGCTGAAAAAACTCTGCTGTCCCCCCTTGGTTTTTCTTCCGCTGGTATACACAAAATCTGCATAGAAATAAACACTTCCCATCATGCTGCATGGAAGAGGAGGTCACTGCCTCCCAATAGGTCTGAACTGTGTGTTTTCTGATTTAAATTCACCTTTCTTCAGCAGGGGTCACCAGAGGTGTACAAAGTCTTCAAAGTAAGGTCTTACCCAGGTCTTGGGCAGTCGTGCTGCTGTTTCTCTGTCTCTGAGTCCTTTCCCCCTTCATGTCCTTATCCCCAGCACGCTGAGTTCACACCTGCCTGCTGTTCTTCCCAGCGCCCTGCAAGGCTAGTGCTGCTCTCACACTGCTCTCTCTAAATTGGTACAAGGTTTCAAAATTGGTTCCCAGCGTGGAAAAGTACAGAGGAGAGCATGGTGGTCTGCAGGCCAGGCGTGCACCATGTTCCACGTGTAGAGGTGAGCTGACAGTTTGTCTGAGTTAGCAACAATTTCCTATTTCCCCTTTTCTTTTTCCTTTTTTGTTTTAGCCTTGTAATCACATTTTTATTTCTTGTCTGGTCAGCCTGGCTTCTTCCTGTCACTTTTTCTCATTTTCTTTGAAGGAATGGATGGATCGTGTTAACACAGGTGTTCCAAGTCTCTTCTGTTAGCAATAAGGAATTATTGGCTGGGAGACTTGGCTTTGGGTATAGTAAATCTCACACAGTGTGTAGAAAACTTTTCTTTTTTCCTGAGCCAGAGGAGTTACCTTTCAGGTAGTGAGAAAGATCGTTTGAGATTTGTACGGCTCCAGAGGTGCTGTCTTTATCTGCATCCTGCTTGTCAGGTTGAAAAAAAAATAACTGGTAAGCACCAGTTTCTGTTCTGCAGCTAGATAATGACTAGTTTTCATGTGGGAATTATTTTTATAAGAAATGGTGACTCTTCTGTGTCCTAAATTGTCATTCATTTAAAGCTTTGTTATATGAGCAAATCTTCCGCTGGCTTTTGGGCACAGGTGACACTAATTTAAAAAAGCACATGCTTCAGGAAAGGTAATCAGCCTTGTTATTGAAAGAACTATGAAAATTACGCTAGAAACCAATTAGAAAAGTGAAATCATTCAGTATATTTTTTTTCTTCTTGTTTGCTTGCCATTTTTCCGGTGAGTTTTTAATTTGTTTAGGTTTTGTTTTGTTTATTGGGGCTTTTGTTTGCTTGTTTGTTTTTCATTTGTGGATAATTTATGACCAGATTGTGATTTGATTTTTTTTTTTTTGTTCATTAGTGCTACTCTGGGGATTATGGCTGTAAAGAATTTGTGCTCTGGATTCAGTTTTGAGCAAGTCATAGCAAGTTGTCACTGTTAGAAATGTGAACTGTACAGAGTGGTCAAACTTTTGTTTGTAATGCTTGTGACTGAAATGGCTCTTCATCTTGAAAGTATCTTTTCAGCTTGATTATTTATAGCAATAAATAAATTACGGATTTGTCTTCTCTGACATTTGTGTTTATTTTTACTCTTTACTCAAGTATTTCTGCTAATAAAATTCTCTGCAATGTCCCTGATATAAAAAAGTGCTTGAACACAGGCTTTGTTTTTCAGAAGACATTAAGTACTCCTTAAGTAGTGCTCTGTGAGAGGCTGGAATATTTCCAGAAAGTGCCCTGAGAAAGGATATAAATGCCACCAAAGTTTATATATTTGGAAAGTTGTGTCATTATTTTTTCTGCCATTTTTTTCATAAATATTCATGTGCAAAAGAGCACAATTGTTTTAGTCTAATAAAATACTTGGAGACTGCTATCAGTTGCACCCTGCTTTTTAAAAATTATGCAGTCCCTCTTCCAGGGCTGAATAAAATACAGAATATAGGTTTTACAGAGTTGTTGACTTTTTTCAACTTCATGCTGAGGACTGGCTGCCTAAAAACACTCCTCCCTCATTTTCACCTTCTCACGGTGGTTGCTGTCATAGAAATGTCCATTCTGCTCTATTTTTTTTTTTGTGGTTTTTTTTTGTTGTTGTTGTTGTTTGTTTGTTTTTTTGTGTTTGTGTGTGTGTGTGTGTGTGTGTTAGTTATTCAACTGAAACAAGACCAGGCAGACCCAGGCAAGTGGATTCACCTCCTCTGAGCTGGGTATCACCCTGTGTAACCATGAGCAGAGCAGTGCTGGTGGCATTGATTGCTGCAGAACTGTGGCCACAGAATTTATCCCTCCTTGATCTGTGTCTGAGCATCACAGTTAGAGTTGGTGAAAGCCCTTCAGCCACGAAAAATGCAGCAGGGAAATGTGATTAAAATCACCACTCATATTTCTCTTGCTGATCTTTCCGCTTGCTTGGCTCACTGTCATTTCTTTGAAGTAGGGTTGGTTTGTTTGCTTTCTGGGCTGCAGAACATTTGTCCTGTGTATATCACAGTGACCTTCTACAGAGCTTTTTTCCTCTGAGAAACTGGGCTTGTTTGGAAATAGGTTATCACTGTCCTTCTGTCCAGCTCCATGTTCTTCTGCTCCCATTGCTGAGAAAAAAACCCCAAGGCCTTGCAGAGTGTGATATTACTTAAATTCATGTTCATCTCCCTCCTTTTTGGCTGTTCACATCTTCTGAAAGGCCCAAGTCACTAGCTGAGATGCAGGACACCTCTCACTGTCTCTTTAGCCTTGGAGTGGGTGAGAGACTTATTTTGGGTCAGCCTGGGATGATTCCCCCCCCCCCCCCACCATTTTCACAGTCATAGTTAGAAAATGAGAGGGAAAAATAAACTGTTCAAATAAAGTTAAGCCTTTAATTTACTAGGAATGGACGATTTTGTTTCTATTAAGATGTTCCAATTTATCTAAACACAGTTTCCAAGATTTCAAAATGCTATGTTTTTCATTTGAATTGCCTCTTGAAGGGAAAAAAAATAGTCCTCTGGATGTTCTTTACTTTCTGTCCTCCACAGTCTTTCACCAGCCAGGAAAAATAAATTTGCTAACACTTTCAGATATCTGAAACTGCATGAAGGATGTTGAGTGTTATGTTTGAAAACCTTCATGTTGCTGTGGTGGATCATCAGTGCACTGGCTGCTCCAGCCTTACTGTGGGATGGATGCTGATCCCTGAAAGAGTCAGGCAAGGGCTGAGGCTTTTCTGTGTGCAGCACATGCTGTGCTTGTTCTGTGTTATCTTTGCAGATGGAGATCTGCATGGCTGGCATCACGAAAGGCTGAGCTGGCTGTGGGGGGAGGTCCTGTGAAGATAAGATGTGAAGAACAGAACGAGGCTATGTGACTGAAAATTTGAAGGACAGCACAGCCAAAAAGTGAGTTTTGCCTGTCTTTTAAAGTTCTCATACCTGCATTCTCTAATAATCTTCATGAGGTAAGTGCTGCCACATATGTAACTGAAATACCCACTGTCCACCCTGATCCTGCTGTTTGTAAGATGGAGAAGGGGGTTAAGTTTGGGCTGTCTGTCAGGAGGGTAGAAATTTCACCTAGCTAGGAGGGAGCCCCAGAACAAACCAGATGGAGACAAATGACTGGATACTCTGCTCTCCCTTCTCTCAGGGGAGGACACCTTCTTGGTAAGCTTCTGTGTAGGATTACTATTACCCAGGTAAATACAATATTATGGTTTTTATTAGAGTTCTCTCACAGCTGGTATGTTCATCCATGGCAGTTCTGGATCTGTTATTTCTGTTCTTTCAATAAACTGCACTGTTTGTGAATCTGTGATCATGACTGTTCCTACTGAACGTGACCAGGCTGGTGGTGTGGAATTGCTTTTAACCAGAACTGAAGCCCAGGCACACCCAGCCCCTCTGATCTGCAAGAGGGTTTGTTTTCTGCCAAAATTCATACATTAACACTTAATGCCTGCAAATATCCTTCTGTGGGCAGGCCTGGTGTCAAATCCTAACAACTGCTTTGAAGCCAAATGGATTTTCACCAGTGAGGGCTGTGTGCTACTTTACTGCCTTGCAGGAGAGGCCGAGGCAGTTTTTGTTACCTGAACAAAACTTCNAAAACAAAACAAAAAAAAAAAACCCCAAACACCCGAATGTCACTAGTACTCAGTCACAGCTTCATTCTACCCCTGGGACTGACTGAAGGTGCCTAAAGGAGACACAAATACTCTGTGAGCCCTGTTTCCACTGCCAGGATGAGGGAGGAAGTGTTCAGCTGCACATGACAGCATCGTTCTCTCTGTCAGTGTGAGTGATCCAGTCGATTGTTTCTATTGCTCCCACTCCGAGGTGGCAGTGTGTATTTTTCTAAACAACTAGCTGTAAAACCTTCTTGAGATCCCCAATCGCCACGTATTTTGTTCATGCTGTGTGCTTTGAGTTTGATGCTTGGTCATGTTTTCCTCCTTGCCCGTTGTTTTTAATACTCCCTGTTGTTCTCATCTTGGAGATGCATTAATCCCAGGCAGGGGGACAGCTGGAAGAGAAACCACTATAGTGACTTGGTTGATTAGTAAACATCTGGCTTAGTACCTTGATCCTCTATGTGAAGTTTCTGTCAGTGCCTTTAGTTATTTTTACTTGTGAATCTATTCCATTCTGTCATATCTTCTGTCTTGTTTATTCATGTGACAGTGATGGAAGCAGCTCCAGTGGACAGGATCGGTCACAGCACAGGTTGCAGCATCATGGTGTGTGGCACAGAGTCTTTAGAAGGTTCTGGTCTTAGGCAGGTGATGATCTGGGAACCACGAGATGCTTGGATATAAAGGCTCTGTCTTGGGTCTTGAAGTCTTGTGGAACCAACTGTACAGGAAAAGCTGTCTGGGTATTCCAGACCTGAAGGTAAAGCACAGACCAGGCCAGAGCCCTGCCAAAGAAGAACCAGCTTTATGCCAGGAAGATGCTATCCCCAATATCCACAGTGAGTTGTTGAAGAAGAAAAGTCATCCCCACTGCTCATTCCCTGAGCTGGCACGCCCTGGCCCAGGGCATGGAACTGGTTCTGGAGTGGTGTGCTGATGTGCTTGTGTCTTTGCTGTGAGCACATCAGGTTTTTACCTGAATTTTTTCAGCAGACAGGCTCACAAAAAAAAAATTGCTCCCCCAATTTTTGCTCCAGTAAGAGATCCCCTATCATGGCCCTGCTCAGGACACCCCTCATGAAAACAGGATGCCATTCCATGGACTTTTGTAGGACCAGACTGGATTTAATGCAACTTTCCCTGTATGCTTTTACTTCTTTATTTCAAGATGACACTTTTAGCGCTTGTGAAAATTCAGGGAGGTGGGAAGGGAAAAATAAAAAATCTGTTTGAAGTCAGTGTCAAAATTGTTACCAGCATCAATGTCATTTGAGTAGTGAAGTCAGACAAACACCTCACAGAGCAAACACAGAATTTTGAAAAAAATACCAATACTGCTTTGCTGGCACTATGGTGCCTCTGCATTATATCTCCCTCCTGCTCTGAATTCTGCAGCAAATATGGAATTATTACAGGCTGTGTGCAACCCTTGCACTGTTCTGGTTGGCTTCAAAAGGCCACTTGATGTAAACACTCAATAAAGATGAATAAAGACTGTTTAACTTTCAGGGGAAGGCTTCAATTTCCACAAGGTTGGGAGGGCACCCCACTGCTGCATCACTGTGGCAGGATCACAGGCGTCTTACTGTTTGTCCCCTTCTGCTCCCTCTGGCTTAGAGGTGGGGTAAACGAGGGGAGGAATAGTAAGAAATCACAAGGGCTTATCAAAGTTGAATTATAAGAGTGGTGAAAAAAACCAGGAAAAGACAGAACAAGCAAGCTAAGGGAAAGGCCACAACAGCACGTATTTAAGAAATAATTTACCCAATTTGTCCAGCTAAACAATTCTGTCAAGTTTACTGAGGGCTGCAAAATTGGCAAATTGCCTCGTCTCCTCGGAGAAGCGTAGAGGCAAGGTGGGTTTAACCCTTCTGTTTGCTGCTTTAGAAGCTGGCTTTATAAACCCTTCCTCAAATCAGCTGGCATGACTTTACCTAAATTACTGGCTTTAATGAGGATTTCTGCTACAAGCAAAAATGGATTTGGGCAGGAGTCAGCCACATTCTTGGAAGTCTGCGGGCTCGCTCGTGCCTCTGGGTGCTGTCTGGAGAAAATGCAGCTTGCCAGGAGTGCCACCCTCAAACAAATGTGAGTCCCTGTGAGGATCCAGACCTCGTGCAGAGCTCCCTCCCAGCCTCCCAACAGCAGAAAATACCTCCTTGAATCCAGTGTGTCCATTCTAGCCTCCAGCCAAACATGGTACCCACGCCTGTGGATTGACTCCTGTATTGGTTGTGGTGTTGAGGAGCAGGCTGCTGATCTCTTCAATAATTTGTTTTGTCTGCTGTGGTCTAGATTACAATTAAATCCCCTTCAAAGTGGTATCTGAAAAACATACGTGACAAAGAAAATGTCTAAGAAGGGCAAATAATTCTGAAGTTTGGCAGGATTAGGCTCACACAGGAGATTATGCTGGCAGAAGGAAAATGTCCATAAAATGCTGACACATGAGATAAAGTACAAGTGAGAATGGCACTCACCCAAGGTTGTGGTTTTAGGAGGAAATAAATGAACTGGATATGTGGCTTTTGTTCCAAGGAGCCTTTAAATAATGTGAGGCTGGATGCTCTCCTGGTAAGGTGGTGCAGGAGAAGCAACCAGACATGTAAATATGACAAATGGTTTTCGTCATACTCCAGAAGCAACCTAAGAACTGAAGAATTTACACAGGCTGCCTGATGAAAACAGAGCCTGATCTTTATAAAATCTGTTTTGGAAAACACAAGTCCACTTTAACAACACTCACAGAATTTCCAAGCACAAATGCTGGTGTCAAATTATTCCTGCTGTGCAAGTGTGCACTCTCAGAGCAAGCTCAGGTATTTTTAAAGTGGTGCTGGATAGCAGAGGATAGATATATCAGGTGAAAAGAAAGAATAGAGACAGCTCAGGCTTTATGATGTAATCCTGGTCTTTCCAGCTCTCTTATACACTCTGAGAGTCTTTTATGAGTTTCCATTTCTTGCTCTCAAACACAGAGCTCAGCACTCCTCTGGCCCATCACATGGGTGACCCTGGGAATCAAACACCTCTGAGAAAAAGAGCACCACTTTTGCAGCACCAGAGAATCTTGAATCCAACATCCTCTTGGCAATTTGCTTTAAGCACCTGAGAGCTCTTTGATGAAGAGGAAGGAAGTCAAGGTTTTCCTCTCTTGTTTGCAAACCTGGAGAAAAGCTAAATGTCAGTTGTAACTCTTATAGATGGAGATGCTAATGTGTGAATCTCCAGAGAAACCCCCAAAGCATCAGAAATGAAGGCACAATCATAACATCTTGAACTTATGGTTTTGTGTGTGTTTATCAGAAGCTTGGGTGTCCCTATCCCTTGACAAAGGGCTGTGGAAAAAACCCTGTGTTTTTGCTTTTCATTAAAGGTACTGAATAGGAAGATAAAGCAGTCCCTGCTCATTGCAGGGAGATTGAACCACATGATATTTAAAGGTCCTTTCAAACCCAAATTAATCCGTGGTTCTGTAATTATTAAAAAAGGCTCTTCAGTGAGCTCACTCTTTTGTGTTCTGTATTTTAAAAAGTTTTTCATGTGAGAAGTTGGTTGGGTTGATAAGACCATGGAGAGTTTAGATGCCAGGCCTCCATAAGAAAGCAGTTTTCCTGGTCATTTCCACAGCTTCTGTAACTGAGCTGAGAGTGAGTCTGCTACATGCCTCCAGGAATAAAGAGATTGCAGGCTACTGATGATCCCGTACTCCAGATTAGTTTAGCTGCTTCTCTCACGTGTAGAAAAGCAAAATTATGGTCTGTCCTTGCTGTGTTTTATGCCCAGCTGGCAGCCACAGCCACACAGCTCCTTGCTCACTCCCAGCCCTGTGGGATGGGAAGGAGAGTCAGGGGAGAGAAATCCCCCAACACCTCATGGGCTGAGGTGAGACCTGTTTAATAATTGAAACCAGGACAGTTCCCATCCCTCATGCACCATTTAGGTCACACCAGGTCTCACACTCCCTAATGCACCATTAACTTTCTGATCTTTTGATAGATTTTCTCACAACTATCTTTCCCTTATTTATAGTTTATAGACCATCTCTATAAAAGCCCACTGAGTTTATTTTTAAAATACCTGGAATATTTAATTCCTACTCAAATTTATTTAATCTACTGTAATTAAAATATTGCCATTCCAGCCTGAAAATCCAAGAGCAAGGTGCAGAGTTTGTACAGGAAGAGGATAATCAGGGGCTTCTTCTTTCTCTTACTGGCCCCAGTTTGGTGTTATTCCTGTGTAAACTTGTGTTTGTAGCACATTTAATGCTATTTTACACAAAGCAAAATTCACACTTAGCACACTTATTTCAGATTAGGGGAAGTCTATCTATGGCAGACTGAATGCAACAACTTGTAATTTTCAGCCTGAAAACCAGTCCGAACCACAGTAAATCATGGAGAAAGTGACAAACATCAGGGTTTAAATATATGCAATATGATGAAATTTTTAGCTTTTCAGGCTAAGACAACACTTTCACAACTCTTATCAGCCACAGCAATGAAATTATACAGCTTTCCAATTATTTTTAAAATCCTCCTTTATGCCCAGAGCAGTGTGCAGTTTTAGCATGACAATGACATAAGCACAATAAATAAAGCACTGTAAAAACCCTCCAGTACTTTATTACTTCACTTGGTGTAGTTGTTAAATCCTTCTCATCTTCAATAACCCTTAAATGTACCAGTGCCCATTTCTATGATATTCCCTGAGAACAAAGGTTATGAGTGTATTGCTTATTTTGGTTTTAAAATCAAAAACCCCAGGATTTTTGCTGCAGTACAGTGCCAAAAACATTACAGGAGGCAAGGCTAGGCTGCTCCATGTTTTTCAATTTAAGTTGTACCATAGTTGGCATTTAATTCAATTTAAAGTTAATTTAAAAATGTGTGTACCTGCAGAGACACTCACAAAATGCATTCAAAACCCCAGACCTTGGTTGTCTTGGCCAGGTTGTGACCCAACAGGTGCCAGTGTGTGGGAGAAGGCTGATTTTGAGTAGTACTTGGGGGTGCATGGAAAGGCTACCAGGACCCAGAGTGGGGAAGGTAAATGCAAACATCCCATTAGTGCAGTTCTGAGCCACCTCCATCTCCACAATTATAGAAAAAAAATCTAGAAACTTCAAAATATGCCTGCAAAGGGCATTTTAAAACTGCCTGTGCGTGCCAATGTAACCAGCATTTAATTTCAGAGAAGGAAACACTTCACACACTCAGCCCTCCCCCATGCACTTTTTAGGCTGTTGCTTCTGTCTGAGGCTGCTGTTAGAGCAAGAAATAAAAATTATTTTACTCAGGAAGGAAGCCAATGAGTTGAGATTGTCTCGTGCTGATAACGCCAAGGTTTGGTCCCTGTGTGGGGGATTCACTGAGGGGCTGGCCCCCCGATCCCTGCGGGTCCCTTCCAACTCAGAACATTCTGTGATTTAGCCCATGCCCTTGGGAGGGTCCAGCAGTCTTTCAGGGTGGGAGGGATGGTGTGTGCTGGTGGATTGTCACCTGCTGAAGCCAGACCCAACTCCATTGCTGCAGCATGTGTCCAGTCTGGCCATAGCTCATTCCTCATGGTATGCTTCAGTAGCTCATTCCTCATCCGCGTGGTTGGGCTCAGGTCCCCAAATGTGCAGTGGCAGAGATGGGCACTGCCAGGTGCCAGGTCTGGAGATGGAGGCACAGCTGGTGCAGGAGACAATTCTCACCCAGATTCAGCCCCACTGAGACAGACACCAGGATTCCCTGTCCTCCCCTGTTACCCACCAAGTACAGCCAGGTCCTTGAGCAAAATCAATCTCACAGATGGGTTTGTCTTTGCCTGAGGCAGGAATAACCCAGGCTGCTTTCCCCAGCATATTTTTAATGTGTACTGCAGGAACTTTATCCCTTTCTGCCTTACATAAAAGTTTTGACTGGGCAGGAAACCAGAAGAGTCCTTTACTCAGTTTTCATAAAAAGATCCAGACTCCCAACGAAGGCCAAATCCTGCTGAATTTGTGCACTGCTCGCCCCCAGCAAATTGACCTCATTGGGAGCAGGGATGGAGTGAGGCACCACTCAACAGGAGCAAGCAGTTTGTCAGTGACATTAACAGCTGGCTACCTGGGCATTGGCTCCTAAATTAATGGCAGAAGCATTTTTATAGCTGACAAAGGCTGAAGTGAAAGAAAAATTTTGGAATCTGTTCAGAATGCAGATCATATTTAAGTGCTCAGGGTCTCCTACCTCAGACTTTTTCTGCAGGCAGCAGGAAACTCCTTAGGAACATCACTTGGGGAGATATTATTTTAGCTGCTGAATTTCAATATGAATGGGAAAGATGTTCTAGATTCTTAGAGGCATTTTTGCCGTGGAGGAGGCATCTTTAATTGCAGGCTGAATTATTTCCCACGTGCACACAAGTTGTTCATGAACTGAACCTGAATAAATATATAAGGATGACAGCAGAGCTATAATATAGCCACACAGATTAGTTAAATGTCCCAAAGTCCCCAGCTGTTGGGAATAGCTCTTATGGATCTGTAAGCTGGGAGTACACAGCTGCTTGGTTTGGCTAGGAGTCGAAGTAAGGGAGAAGACAAATGCAGGAATTTACCTACTAAAGAAATAATAATTAAAAAAGGAGTATCTGATGTGACTTGGATAGAATATTTGCCTAATAAGTAATCATATGTATTTCGGGGCGAAGAAAAGTGAGCCCAAGAAATCCAATATTCAAGAGCTTCAAGACAAATTGACAGGATCTGAATCTACCAAAAATAACAGGTGGTTTCTGCAGCTAGTATTTTGAGAAAACATTTGTTTGTTTGTTGGGGCTTTTTTAAACTAAGCTACTGGTTTGTTTACAAATGTGGGTTCAGTTGTGTGTAACAGAGTTCTTGTACTCCAACCGAGTGAATTATGTGTATTTTGTCCCCTGAAATGACTTACAAATGTAAGTTTATTTGTCTTGAGTTTGCTTTGTTCTGCAGATATCCTACCAAATTAAGAAGAGAAAGTTCCATAAGGACACTAGACTTCTTTGAATACATTTTTAAAAAGTAAGTATTTCATCACTTCAGATGTGATCAGAGTCCTAAACAATATTGATTAGTTGGAAACTGCGCAATTGAGTCCTGTGTTCTTAGAGTGGAAGAAGCATCTAACATTCCCTTAGTGTCCCTGCTAAATCCCCCCCTGGTTAATTAAATGAATAAGTTCTAACTCAAATCTGTGTCTTGCAGTCATAGTTTTGCAATTAATAGAATAAGAAAATTGTCCTGAGCCCTGTGTGCCTGATGAAACCTACCATGAATTTGAATTCTGTCCAGCAGCTGCTTACAATAAGCTCCTTTTGATAGATCTTCAAGCTGAGACTGCATCTGACAATTTTTTTTAGGGCAACAACAAATATTCCAGAAAGAAACATAAGCTGATTGCAGAAAATAAAAGAAACAAGGTTCACTAAGGCTGCCATGAGTTATTCACTGATGACTAATAATAATTTAAAACCCTCAGAATTATTTGTCTGGATGTGCTGTCCCTGCCTTGGTAACAACCCACAGCTGATNGCTCCAGACTGGCTTAAATAAGACCTTTAGGGGGGAAAAATTGCATTTTTGTTTAAAACAGTACTATTTGTTCCTTGTTCAATGCTTATATTCTTTTGTGAGCTAAAACAAAGCTTGAGGTTGTGATGAAAATGGTCACATGGACAGCAATTTAAACAAAGACAGAACTACATTTTTAGGGCAAGTTATATATTGCATTTTCTGGCTGGTCGTGAGCCAAAGATTGCTGTCCATGGTGTTACTCAAAGGAAACCAAACAGAAAGTGTGACCATTGTGTCTTTGTGAACTGCAAGTTAAATTCTGAAGAGTCAAGGAAAGAAAAGAGTGTGACTGAGCTTATTCTGTGTGTTTAAAGTTAGCTTGGATACAGATGAATCATATGTTAATGGAATACTAGACCTAAATGAGTTTTTGAATATAAAGCCAACAAGCATTCAGTAGAAACCAGGTTCCCTTTGACTATTCCAGCAAAAAGTCATCAACTGTGGGAGGAATAAGCATTTGAGTGTAGTAATGCTTTAATCACACTGAACACATTAAATTATGCCAGCTGAAGGCCTTGTCATCCAACCACATAACTTGTACTAGCAGCAGGGTCCTGGCAGAATTAGGCAAAGTGGGGAGAGTCCATGAAGGTTTATTTGCTGCTCTCCTGTGGTCCATGTGGTCGCACAGATTCATGGCATCTGCTGAGGACTGGGTAGTTTTAAATATTAGAACCCTCCAAATGGTATTCATACACTGAATTAAGAAGGGAGAGCAAACATTGAGTTCTGCTGGTACCATGCCAGGGAAGCATATAATGTAGAACATTCTGCAGAGGACTGCCATAAAATCAGTGAGCATTTGCTGCTAAAAAGTTGTCAAAATACTCTTGTAAAAATAGACTTACTGTGAATAATGAAAAATACAGGTGAAAAGTGTATTCAGCTAATGAATGAACATTAAGTCAAATGAATTAAGA
>WBNQ01050654.1:3394-16671 GCA_013401375.1 Spizella passerina | reverse complement strand
GGCTATTCCGGGCTATTCCCGGCTATTCCCGGCTGTCCCTGCCTGGCCCCCGGGGCCCTCGGCACCCCGCCACCTTCCCCGAGCCAACATGCGCCTGGGTTGCCGGAGATAACGCACAGAGCGTTGTGGTGTGGAGGCGAGAGCATCCCCCCCACACACGCCGTGGTACGGGGTGTATGGACATCGCAGGTTCCTGAGGGAGTAATCCCTCAAAAAACCTCCTTGTAATGGCACATGGCCAGGCAGCAGGCGTGGGGAGCACCGGTTTGTGGATCACAGAGTCACTGAGGTTGGAAAAGCCCTCTCAGAACATCCAGTCCAACCTTGTCCCCAGCGCAGAGCCCTGAGTGCCACATCCAGCCCTTCCTTGGACACCTCCAGGGATGGGCACTCCAAACCTCCCTGGGCTGCCCCTTCGATGTCCAATCACCCTTTCTGTGAATAAAATCCTCTTAATGTCCAACATGAACCTGCCCTGGCTGCAGCTTAAGGCCCTGTCCTCTGTTTCTTATCAGCACTCGGGAAATATTTCACTATGGAGCACGAAAGGAATTAATGGGAATCCAGAATCCACCAGGTGCCATGGTCAGGTTGATACGATGCTGTTGGGTCATAGGTCTGACTCGGTCTCAAAGGTCTTTTTCAATCTAAATTGATTCTGTGAAATAAAATTTAAGCATTTGCTCCACATGTTGATTGCAGCCGTTCCTGACTCTAGAAGTGAATGTGTGGGGTTGGAGTTCAGGGTGTCACCCTGCCCAAAAGGACTCAGCAGCCCCACAGTGCACAGCCCATTTATCTTCTGAGAGGAAAAGACCAGCAACAACAGCTCTGCCAGCCCTTGGGTTCAGTCCTTGTGCTGGCTGTGCAATATTTTTTTTGCTTTCCACTCAAAAATTGCGAGCCTGCATCTTCCTTAAGCTGCCCTTGTAGGCTCACTGACAGAAAATGTGTATTTCTCCACATCCTTGCTTTTCCCTCATGGGTTTTACATCATTTGATACATTATTTTTTTCCCCTCACTGCAGTTACTACTTTTTATTTCAGGTTTTTTCAGATGTTTTAGCACTTTCTTATTTCCATGGTTTCACTCCCCATTCCCAAAGTCTGTTAGACAATGCCTCGGGCTTGGTGTTGCATTGGGAAACTCATCCTGGACCAGCTGGATCCATCCCTTCTCCCTCAGTCAGCACAAAAGAAAAGCACCTGAGATGTTCCAGCAGAGCAGTGCTAGAGAAAATCCCTTTGTCCAGCAAGCAAACAGGACTGGAGTCAGGACAAGCAAAATGTAATTACTTATGGAGACTGAAATAGAAATTTGTCTTCATTTGCAATTAAATTAGTTCCCTATAAACATTGAGAACTGTTGCAGGGGGAGGGTAATGTGATTTCTCTCTCCCAGACTAATTATTTACTAAATTCTCTTTCTGACTCCACTGAACAAGTTGGTGCATTTCTCAAAACTGTAGAAAAAAGGGGGACAGCTTCTTTTTTTTTTTTTTTTTTTTAATAAGACTTGGATAAGTCATGTTAAATAAATATTCCTTGTCTTAAGGAATTTTATCATCTCTGTGCTTAGAAATCATCCAGAAAATGAAAATGTATCCCTTGCTGTTGACATCTAGGCAAGATGATGGAAGAGCTGTTGGGGTAAATTCTAAATGCTGCCCCAAATGTGCAACAATGGAAATTTCCAGAAATAATTGTTATAGATTATACTGCATAAAAATACAATGAATATCTTAGAACCATAGACTCATAAAGGGGCTTGGATTAAAACTGCAAAAAATAATTCCAAAGAATTCTATGATTCTAGGAGATTTTAATCTGTGCACAGTTGATTTGCAGAACAGAAGCATTCTGAGTAGTGAAAGAGGTCCCTGGATAGTATTTGAAGGAGAACATGTGGTCAAATTGAATTTGAAAATATTTACCAGAGCAAAAGCAGATCCTGGGCTGCATCTCCCAATTACCTGATGGTTTTGATGTTGGTGACTTTATTGTCAGGCCGTGTCTTTGGCTTTAGCTCAAAAAGCTGCTGGTGTCTCCTTCCAGGTTTACCTTGCAGGAGTTTGCCATTTGTTCTGGACTTAAACAATAAAATACAAGAGGAATGACCTTTCAGCAGTTTAGAACATTGATATTTACACATATAATTTATCCAAGAAGAGCTTTCAGACTTCTAATTTGGAGACACATCAAAATCTACATGACTTGATAGTCCAGTCCTCAATAGATTTGGTATTTGATCATCTTTTCTTTTTTTAAATGTCAGGAAGATAATTCTATTTTTGTTAGAGGTAGCAGAAGTTGTAAGCAAGTGCTAATTTCCTATATCCCACCCAAAATCTTCATTTTCTTTCACCGCTTTAAGGAGAAATTTTAACTCCCTGGGAAGGAATTTGGAACAGTCATACTCATTTGACAGCTGAAGCTGTTATTTTGGGAACCTTCCTTTGCAGAGCTGGATTTGCTCAGGCCTTGCAGCTCGTGTGCCTTCACACTGAGTTGTACAACTGCCCCTTGTGCCTCACAACAAACCCACGGCAGCACCATGGCATAAAAATATCATTTAGAAAGATGTGTGTTCCAGATTTCTCTTTTCCCCACTTTTCAAACATCATAAATCCCTGTTCTTGTAACTCCTTAGCCATCCTAGCTCCAATCTCCTTTCTCCCTACCAGAGCTGATAGTAAATCTCCTTGTCAGAGCCCACAGATTTGGTAAAACCCAAGGAGTGTGCTGTGATTTTGCAGGATTACCCAGCTCAGAGCCCCCTTGGTTGCCATCCCTGCCAGCCTGGAACCCTCTGTGCCTGCGAGGTGTGAGCCTTGCAGGCAGCCAGCGAGGCAGATGGCTGGGAAGTTCCCTTCCTTTCCCACAAAGAATTTATAAATTTAGGATTTTTTGGCGCAACCCTGAGTTGCAATTTGCCGCTGTCTCCCGTGAAACCCTTTGAGAGCTTTGCCTTACAAGATGCTCTGATTTTTTTCAGTCCTGATGCTCGCTGTTAGCAAAAGGCCTTTCCCTCCACCCTGCCTGACGTTTCTGTTCTGATTCACCCTGTTTATACCAGAGCAAATGATACCCAAAGCTATAATTAGAAAGCAAGCATTGAAACATTCCACAGGAGCACATTTGTTGCGTGTAGTAGCAGGGGAGCCTCAGTGACACAAAATTGTGCTTCAGGTAAGCAAAAAAAAAAAAAAAAAGACAAAAACCTAATTATTTTCTGCTGGCATGGAGTGTTTTTGTGCTGCAGCAGAATTACCTCAGCTTGAATGCAAAGATTACATCTAGTTAGTGATGTCTAAGTGCAGATCTTGCTCTTATGTAATTCTCTTTACCCTGGTAACTCCTTGCTCTCAGGCAGGGCGCTGGCTCCCATCAGGAGATTCATCTTCAGCTTATCCAGCAGCAGGGATGGACGTGCTCACCAGATGGTTATTCCTCACTGGCTGAACTTTGGATATGCAGAGCTCCCTACTCAGCCAGCTCCTCAGATCCTGCTCTTGCTGTTCTTTATCCTGTGTTTTCAGGAGCAAGGAGGACTAGCAACACTTAGATAAAGGGTGAGGAATAGAAGTGCACAAAAATCCAAAGGAAGCACAGGTTTTGGATTGAGAACAGGATGTTTTAAATGGTTCACTGATTTGTTACCAGTCTTCCATCCTCTGAGTCAGCCTGAGCCTTTACATCCAGTAAATCTCATCTTTGGGCTGCTTTTCTCAATTCCATTTGAATCATAAAAGTATTCAACTCTAGCTAGATCACAATCCCTTGTATGCAGGCAAGGATGAAATCAGAGGAGGCTCAATCATAGAACCATAGAATGCCTTGGGTTGGAAGAGATGTGAAAGAGCAGGAGATCCCTCACAGCTCTCTAAGATGTCTCAGTGTGTGGGGTGATTGTTTTGGGGACAAAACAGCCAGAAAGATAGAGAACAAATAACCCTAGCTTGGAAATACTGGGCAGAAATGTCTCTGAAGTCTGCACCCTGAAATGTATTTCAGTAGCAAAAAGAAAAGGTTCAAAGTGGCAAGCACTTGCATTGAGAGCATCCATGTTCTCATATTTTTCTTATTTCCTCTCTAGTTCCACATGGAGCAGAGGAAGGGAGTGAAGGAGCAAATCCATTGGGATGGGGCTGCCCAGCTGAAGGCTTTGAGCCCTGTGATGGGGGAACCTTGGAAGCTTTCCTCAGCTGGGCAGACCTTGTGTAGGTGAAGGAGGCTGGCCAACAGAGAGCAGCTGACGTGGAGAACAGCAGGAAGCTGGGATGGAGAGGATCTGGAGGCTCCAGGAGGCTGCAGGAGCTGCCCAGCCCAGATGGTGAGCACAGCGTGGCTGCTGCTGCCCCAGCACCATCAGCAGGGCTGGCACAGCTCAGGAATGCAGGGGGAGGACAGACAGGAGGAAAAGAGAGAGGGACCGAGGGAAATGTGAGACAGGGTGGGAAAGGGGAAAGAAAAATAGAATAGGAGAATGCAAAGAGCTCTTTGGGTGTGCTCTGAAAGCCATCAGGGACTGCAGTGACAAGTCACAACGCAGCTCTGAAAGGATGCAGCAGCCTGAGTCCCTTCAGGGGCATGTAAGACATTTGTGAGGACCTGAGGCAAAAACCCATTTTTAAAATGGACTGAAATCCACAAACTTACTGCTGTACAGAAATGTCAGGCCTAAAGAGCCTGGATGGCTCTGCACGATGGCCACTGTTTCTGTCACATTTAACTAGCACCAAGCCCAGACCCCTCCAAAATGCTTCTGGCAGCAGAAAATGAAGTGTGGGGTCAGCATAACACTGACTCCTCCACCACTGCCAGCTGGGGCTGGAGGAGGTGAAAATATCACATTATGCTGCCACAGGTTTGATACTGGGTTAAGCAACCCCTTCCTCTGACTCCTGGCTTTTGTGAGCCCCCTGATGGCATCACCCCTCCCCAAACATTGTATAAAAGCCAGAGATGCTAAACTCAGTGGCAGTGGAGCTGAGAGGCAAAAACTCAGACATTTTTCTGCTTTAGGAGAGCCCAGCCCTTCTCCTGTGCAGCAAGGCAGTGTTATCAGGTGCCTTTAATAGGGCCCAAAGTTGAGCCAAAGCTGTTAGAGGTTGGTAAAAGTGAAAATAGGATTTATTATAAATAAGGCTGTCCAGGAGCACACGAGGCAGCAGAGAAGGGACATTCTGTGTCTGGTTTGCAGAACACAGTGCATCATGCCCAGCATCATCAGCACCAGCTAATCAGATTATTTGATGAGCCAGAGGGAGCAAAATCTATCTTTGAGTTGATGTAATCCACCAGTAGACTGCTTAAGGATTCTGGATATTTTCATTCTGTGTCTCAGAAGCCTTTCTCTTACCTATTTATTGAAACTTATCCTTTTTATGAGCAAATCTAGGATTAAACACAGACAGCTCAAATTGAAACCAGAACACAAACCAGTAAGAGTGAGATTCCAACAGAGCAGTGCCAATTACCACACTACTGGCTCAGCAGGATGGTGAAAGAATTTCAGGGATACTTTAGAGCCATTACTGGAGACCTTGGATGGTAACTGAGGAAGATAAAGAATACACAAGGCTGGAATTAAAATGGGGAAAAGACATTTTTTCTGGAACACCGTGAAATGTTGGATGAGATTTTTATTTTAGTTCAGGCCTAGCTTGATCCATAAATTCTTATCACATTAATATGATTTAATATATTTTAGATGTATGTTCTGTAAAAATCTGTACCTTCTCTTAGCCCCCTTCATCACTAATAGGCAGTTTCAACAACTGCATAAAAAGTAGCTTTCCATCTTATTGCTAATTTAATCTTGCAGAAAGCTGTCTAGCAGGGTACCTCATAATGCTTTGCCTTATTTACAGATACAATGAGGGGAACAGAAAAATAAATCATTTTCAAAACAGATTATTTTTCTGGAAGGACAGTTCTTTGATTGCTTTTATTCCTAACTGTAAAAGAAAAAAATTTAGTAATTATAGCTTGAGCAGCTATTGTTTACTTGTATCAGGCCTCACAAAAGCTGCTGTGCCTGCCTTTCTTGTATGTTGTGTTAAAAGAATGGGTAGAAACAGAATAAAATAATTGCAAGGGAACATTTCCTGGCATCTCTGTCTCCCTCCCACTGCACAAAGAGATGCTGGAGCAAAGCTGAGACATTTATTGAGCAGCAGGAGGTCATTAGCTTGTTGTCAGTCCTCTCTCCATTGACAGCTTGACATGGCTGTCTGCTAGGTAAGCTGCATTATAAACAGGCTTTTTGTAGCACACATTGCTGCTTTCATATGAAAAGTATGTTTGCTGTCTCCCAAATAATCCTTGCCACCCTGAGACATTACAGATTTTGTGTTTCAGGAACATGTTGCTTCCATTTTCTAACCACATGTCTCAGCTGCATCTGAGTTTCTCTTGCCTAAGCCCTTTGAAGAAAGTTTAAGCTTCAAAAGCTCCCACTTGTGTGAGGCAGCAGCTCTGGAGCTGCCCATGTCCAGGCACAGCTGTGAATTTACAGGGCTCTAACACCAAAGGAGAATTCAGAGCATCTCTGGGGTTGTGTACACCTGAAATTGCCTAAATATCACAAGCACTTGGATCTCCCACAGAAGTCAGAGTGAGGAGCAAGGTCAGAGAATTTGGGAGGATATTTACCTGAGGAGAAAACCCCTGCTGCCCTGAGCCAGCCAGCTCCATGTGCCATCATTCCCTGTCCATCTCACTGCCACAGCAGCAGAGAGGCTGAGCCACTGACTGAGCTTTGCACAATGCAATTCAGCCTAATCAATAAAACCAATTTTACAAAGTTATGCAAAATGTTGAGCTGCTGCTGGAATAATTGGAAATTGGTGAAGCTGCTCAGTCTCGGGAAGGTCACATTCCTTCACTGGATGTGGAATCTTTGAAATCCTTGGCCAGGAGGGATTCATGTGCTTTTTTTCCTGGGCATGGCTCTCACTTAGCCCAGTTTCCCCAAGACATCCCATGGTTCCTCCCTCTGTCAAGCCAACTTTTATAGTCAAGAGGCCTGGGCAAACACCCAAGGCCTGGGGAGAAAGTCCAGGTTTGGCCCAAAAGCCACATTTCACTGGTATAGAAAAATCACATTACATTGGTTATATTAGGAATATTGATTACACAGCTGATCATAGAATCACAGAATGGTTTGGGTTGGAAGGAGCTTTAAAGATCATTTGTTCCAATCCCCTGACATGGGCAGGGACACCTTCCACTGGGCCAGGATGCTCCAAGCCCCATCCAACCTGATGTAGATGAGAGTCCAGGCTACCCATGTCAGAAGCAGAGGCTGTTCAGATGAATGGGGCTGATCACCTGCCTCAAATGAGGGAGCTCATTTCTCAAATGGACCCCAAACGTGTTTGGATTAGAGCATTCCAACCACTGTGCTGAAGAAACAGAACTTCTGCCATTTCATTTTGTTTCTATTTCTCTTATGCTGCCATCCTGGCTTTGAATTTTCACTCTCTTGTTCCAAGTACACATCTTGCCTGATTTGCTTCATCCTCAAGAGTTTTCCCAGTGTCCTCAGGCACTCAGGGAAGAGGCCAAGTGAGCTGGGCTTCCCCCAGAGCACACAGCTCCAAAGCTGAGCTCTGTTCATTTCTTGGCTGTCTTCCTCTCACATCAGAGAATATTCCAAATAAGGCCTCGCTGGTGTTGCTCAGAATCAAAATAGCTGCTTCTTATTTAGGTTTGATAACCCCTGGAGAAAAGTCCCTTGGACTTTGGCTTCCCCTCAGAGCTGCTGACTGCCTCAGCATATGGTCCTGTTAGATCTTCTCAGTTCAACACTGTTACATCACACTTCTGTCAGCTGTCAGTATTTTCATGTTTTTCTTGGAATGTTTGCTTCCTGTCCTAGACCTTCTGCCTCTAGAGTCAAGTGGTTGAGTTAGAATCTGAGGCTTTATTTTCAAAGTAGATTTCTAATCATCAGTGCAGCACAAAAAAGCGTAAAATATCGACTAAGTATCAACAAAGGGGTCAGGAACTAAAAGGAAAGACCAAAAGAGAACCACAAATATCAGTTCCTCAAACTCATTAGTTAAAAATATAATTCCAATGTTTTGGAACAAAACAAACCAGCTGGTCAGGTTTTTTCCTGCAGTTTTTGATTGCAGAGTGCAGAAGGCATTTCTGTTTGTGCCAGTGCTGGATCAATACCCCAGCTCAGTGCAGAGGGATGAGCAGATTTGCTCTCACCAGCAGCTCACTCAGGCTGAGTCCTTGCATCTAATACTGATCAAGGGCTTCCTGAAACACTCCAGGAAAAATAAGGAATATTAGCATCTGTGTTCTGGCTGGCATTTTGGGTAGATATGCCCTGTTTAGCTGGTTTTCCTCATCTGACAGAATACCTACATAATCCTTTCCTTTCCATTCCCTCATGCATTGCAGTGGGATTCCTGGCTGCTGTAGCCCATCCCAGAGGCTCCTGTACAATATTTTTTATTCTCATAGGCGTTGCCTGCAGATTTACAGGGCTTTGGAGTTAGGTGTGTATCAGAGAATGCCACAGAATCCCAGAGGAGCAGGCTGGAAGGGACCTCAAGGATCCTCTGGTCCAGCTTTCCTTGGCCAAAGCACAGTCTAGACAAAATCTGGTCGTGTACCTTTGAGTCTGAACCCTCCAAGGATGGAGATCCCACTGATGGCTTCTCTGAGCCCTGTTCCAGGGTCTGACTGACACTGATTATTCTTTCCCTGATAAGCAGACTGAGCTTGCACTAATTGTCTCAAAACATGCACACTCTGCCTCTTTTCAAACCCAAATGAAGTTTAATTGAGCTGGTTTGCCTTGAGAGATAATGTGACTAGAGAGCATGAAGTCCCAAATGTAGTGAGACTGCGTGAAATAAAAGAGATTATGGATTAGAAACACAAACCATTAACCTAGAACACCAGGAACAGTTTTGGCTTCTCTTTCTGCCAGCCTAATACTGAAAAGGCCATAAAAAATTCATTTAATTGATATTTCTCATCTAAGTTTTTAGCTAGAGATGATTAAAAGCCTCTATTTCTTTCCTGCTTCAATTTTCAAAGTTCTAAAATACTTAATTCTACAAAAGAGGAAATGAAAGTAATGAGTAAGGAAAATTTTCCAGAAAAAGAAAAATGTTGCTTAAAACAAAAATTATCACGGAATTTGGAGCTTTTGTAACTTATCCAGAAACCCTGAAACTTGCTCTCCAAAGCTCTGTGGGATCTCCTAAAGCCTCTGGTGTCCAAGGCAGGGAGCGAGGCTGGAGATGGACCCTGAAGAGGTGGAGGTGCCTCCAGAAATGGGAAATGTCCCCAGAGACACACTCCATCAGCTCCATCACCTCCTGGTCATCCTGGCAGCACTTCTGGGGCAGCTCAGAATCCTGCTGGAGCTCCTGAGCTCGTGCAAACCAGCTTGGATTCAACACCCCAGCATTCACCACAGCCTCTCTGGCAGCAGCATTTCCCATNAGCCCCTCACCTGTGAGCTGATCATTTCCCATCTGGAAGGAAGAGTTTCCCTTCTCATCCAGCATCCTCCTCTCCAGCAGCCCTCACCTGTGAGCTGCTCTGAGCTGTCCTTTCTTCTGAGGGCAGGGGGAAAGCAGCACCTGCAGCTCAGCACATCCCAGAGCATTTCAGTGCATCTGAACTAGGCTAAACAAGTTACCTCCAGGCACACTGACCCCTCTGGGGAGCACAGACACCCTAGTTCAGACTGCACTCATGTTATGGAGACCTAATTTAGCTCTGATGTTTTGAGATGCACATGCAAGCTGCTTTTCACAAGGTCACCCCCAGCAGAGACAAGGAATTTTTCATTATTAGCGTGAAGACCTTGAGTTTTGAAAAATGTTCTTGGCTTTCAGCATCATCTGCATGCTGTTTTTTTCCATCTTGCTTGCATTAAATGGTCACTAGAAGAGGCTGTAATTTATGCAGCACTCCTGGCAGCTGTCTCAGGGGTTCTGTGCAATGAAGCACCTTCATTTTAAAAGCTCTTTTTAAATAAATGGTCTCAAAAACATTGTTCACATTTAAAACTGAACAGACAAGGGAGTTTACATGGCACAGAGGGAAATCTGCATTTGGTGATAAATTAAAACATTCAGCACAAAAATAATGGCTAAGAGAAGATGAAGAAAGAAAAGGCAAACAATGTTAAAGGAAGATATTTTGCTATTTAGACACATTCTCTCTCTCTCCTTGTGTAGAAAATATTTTAAAGGTGAGTCCTGACCCTGTTTGTCCTCAAGTGTTAATAGCAAGTGCTTAGACAGGAAAATGATGTTGATCTGCCACTCACTAATTGCCCTTGGGTGCTCTGTTTTTCTCCATAGCCCTGACAACTCTTCCCACACCAGAGGAAACATTTAGCTCCCATTTTCCTGTGGAGCAGCAATTTCCCTATTTCCATAGCTTAAACCTTCCCCACCGAGCAGCTGCAGTGTCTGCTTGAACTGTGGAGTATTTATTTTGTGGAGGTTTTCCTAAGTCCTGATCAAATTAGTTTGAGAGAAAAGATACCTACAACGTCCTAAAGAACAGCTGTTCCTGACAAACCAACCCCAGGAAACATTTTGTCTGTTTATCCCATGAATTGGCAGAACATGGGCTGCTGTATCCTGAAATATTCTATCATCTCCCACTAAATAAATAGGGAACTGAGCAGTTCCTAGCTACAGAGCACAAATGGAAGTGGGAGGAAAGTAAACATCCAGCTTAGCTCTCACCTCAGTGCATTGCTGGCTCCAGCTCACCTGGAGATTCTCCATAATATCCGTAGGAAAATAGGCAAGGACCTTGTGGGGCTTTTCTTTAACTGGACATCAATTTCTCTTAAGTGCTCACATCCTTCTTGTCTAAACTTATCCATTCTACATGGATAAAGACATCTGTAAAAAAGGGAATTATTTTCCAACCTCTGCCTGGCCGGGGGCCAAAGGAAGCTGTGTGATGTTCAATCTTACATTCATACAGTGTGGCGTGAAAAATAAATGTACAGGGGAACTCTAAGGGGCTCAATCAGGCTGCTTTTCGATACTTTAACATGGAAATCTTTCCCTTCAGTTAAACAAAATATACAAATATATGTGTATATGTTTTATTTTAACACGGTGACCTTGAGGGATTGTGAGTTTGGGGTTCAGAGGCTTTTTTCCCTCTAGGATTTCTAATGATTTCTAATGGCAGCAGGGATTCCTGACTCCTGCATGCAGGATTTTAGCTGCAGGCAGGGCAGCAAGGACAGGCTGTGCTCTGTCAATCTGGTAATGAGCAGTAATGACAGACTCTAAGCTGTCATAAGAGGATATGACCAAGCCTTGTTTGGGAATGGAGAGCTCAGCCCAGTCTGGGGACAGCCAGGATGGCCCGAGGGAAGGGACCTGCCCACAACCAAGAGCTTTTTGCCCTCTCACAAATAAAACTGACCCCTCCACATGATGTTCCCAGCTCCTGCCCCTGTCCAGCCTCCTGTCTCTCTCCTGTTCCAGAACAGGTGGTCAGATCTGGATTTGTTTTATTTTGTCCTAAACACGGTGTTAATTCTGTGCTCTCACTAGACCACAGCTTGTGGGGGGAGAATTTTAATCCTGGTGAGGTTTCCCACCCTTGCAGATTCCCAGATGGAGATGGCAGCAGCCTTTGTGCAGTGTTGGGGCTGCTGCAGGCTGTGGGATTTTGGGGAAGCACTGGGGATGTCCAACCCTGCAGGAGGAGCCTTCCTGCCCTGGGGCCAGGCTGAGCCCCTTCCCTGAGCAGCAGGGCAAGCAGCATTCCCAGTTTTGCTCAGGAAGTCACACACTAATTACAGAGCTATTGCTTTCCTCATTGAAGCAGGCAGTTAATCCCAGTGCTGCTAAAATCCCAACATTCCCAGCTTCCCTCAGGAACACTGAGTGGCTGTTCACAGAGCAGCCTCCTCTGTGGTGACAGAGGCAAGACACAAATGCTGCACAGTCACTACAAATCCATATTTTGCTGCCCTCCTTTCCCTAGGAGACAGCCTGGGACAGGATCTGTGCTCCTGCTTCCTCCTGTGACAAAGAAGGTGCCACAGGAGGGCACAAGGAAAGTGAGTCATTCTTGTCATCATTAATTAATTAGTGTCCTGCTGTTCCCCCAGGCAAACCAAACAGATTACACAGGGCACAATTGACATAAACAAGTAGGAAACTCTGCTTATAAAGGAACTTGGGAAGACATTCAGTCCCAAACCTGCCAGAGCTCCAGAGAGTCCCAGTCTCTTTGCAGGATGCTCTTGGGTGCTTGGATCCATTCTCCCTGATGAAGGTGGGGTTCACAGATTAAAGGATGCACAGAAATTATTCTCCCTGATGAGATAAATGTTTTGGTTTCCAGCCTGGATGGGTGAAGCTTTAGGGTCTGACTAAACCAGAGTCAAGGTCCCACTTCCCAGCAGGTGCCCCATGGCAGCCAGTGAATATCCAGTCAGTGGATATCCCCAGATATCTCCACACCCAGAGAACTGGGGGGATCAGGACAGCATCATTCCCATGCTCAGGCACCTCTGAATTTGCAGAGACCACCAGGAACAGGGCACACAGGAGCCCCTGCTCTGTCCCACCTCCCTGTGCTCAGGATCTGTCTTTTAAAACTGTTCAGGCAGACACAGGTGCAAGAAAGCCACTAAAAAAAGCCAAATCCCATCTGGATTTGTGCACTTCCTTGTCTCTCAGCATTCCTTGCCTTGGACAGCAAAAGCAGCCTGTCAGAATGTGGCCTTCCCTGGTGTCCCCTGAGCCACCCCACAGGAAAAAACTCACCAGAAAAGGCAATATTATTTTAAAAAAATACAATTCCAGTCTCTAGAAAGAGAAAAGAGAAATCTTCCAGTCCCTCTGCTCAGACAAAAGCTGTCTGGGGGTGTGCTCAGCCTGCTCTCCTGGTCTCTCCCAGCTTTCTGTGCCTCTCCCAGAGCTGCTGCTGGGGGAGGCTGAGCAGAGCCAGCAGTGATGCTCCCCAGAGCTTGGGCTGCCTGCCAAGGAGCCCTGCCAGGTGCTACCTGTTTAAATTGCTTAATATATTCTATTAAACAAAGATCAATATCAGGATCATGAGCTCCAGGCCTGGCTTGGAGTGTGAGCTTGTCCAGAGCTCACAGATCCCCCACAGCTGGGCTGGGCACCCTCAGGGCTCCAGGGAGCTGAGGCAGATGCTGCTGGTCATTCTCCACCTTCCCCAGCCAGGTACAGAGGGTTACTGCTGCTAAACTGAGCCTCTGCAAAGCCTGGGCTGCTTTTTCCTGA
>WBNQ01050653.1:9128-23454 GCA_013401375.1 Spizella passerina | reverse complement strand
CTGAAAGTTTTTGACATGTGTGCCCTTGCCATCCACATCAAGTGATGTATGTAGTGTTTGTCCTTTGTTTTGGCATTTTGATATGTGTGAGAGAGGTGAAATGGCTTTAAAAGCTTTTTGCTGGCGCCTGTGGTTTGTTGCAGACCCAGTGGTACAGGCAGAACATGATAAATTGAATCCAGACTGTTTCTTTACAGTTTGACATTGGGATGGTGATGTACAGGGCTGGGACACCTGCTAGTGCAAAACCACTGTGCTCATCACCTGTGGCCAAACCTGACACCCAAGGAACTAAACTGAATTACCTGGGCTGGAGGCTGATGATTTTTTTCCCCCCAGAAAATAATGGTAATTATGTGGTACAGTAATATACTTCTTACTTAAGGGTGAAGTAGCTGTTGAATGAGGATCATAGGCTATACATTAACCTGATTCTTACTAAATGTAATGAAGTTAGTGAGTACCATTATGTGTAATCTGATTGTTTTAAAGAAAATAAATAAATTGCAAAGGAGGTGTTGGAGCCTTATTGACCAACTACACTTTCATGGCTGGATCCCTGTTGTAGTACAGATGGAGAGTGCCTCTCTCGGAGCTGGTGGAATTCTGAATTCCTACAAAAATTTATTAAAATCAGCTGGTGTCTTTCCTGTGCTGAAATTCATCTTGTGACAGAAATGAGGACCTAAATTGCAACCAAGTCTGTGTGATGTACATCCTTAGCAGGCCAGATCAATGTGTTAAATGGATGTAATATCCAAGCCCAAATTCTGGTGGATTTCAGTTCCATTTCTTCTGCAGAGAGGATGGGGAAGCAGAGCCATGGGTACAGCTGTTCTTAACCACATTTTCCTTAGGCAGTTTTTCCTGGTTGTGCCAATGATTTCTTTTTTTTATTTTCTGTCCTTAGTTACTCCTGATGCCCTGGCTTTTGTCTGCAGTGGGAACCTTCATTATCCTCCCTGCAGTCCTCTTTCACTTGATCAACAACAAGCTCTGCTGTGAAGAGAGAGCTGAGCTCCCATGCCTGGAACAATGAGAGTGAAGAAAACACTACAAAGAAAAGTCCAGAGCTCGTGAAGGCCTTGGTGAGTGTCACAGTATTTATTACACTGCCTTTGAGGTTCAGGGTCTTCTGAGAGGACAGACACAGGCCCATTTGCTGTTTCTCAGGTTGTTTGTGTGGAAAACAGTAGGGTATTGGGTAATAACCTCCCAAATTTGATCATAAGGATATGCAATTACGGCCATGTTCCCATTATCCTTGTTGTCTGGAGCAATGTGTTGAAAAATGAAAGTCAACACTGGCGAAAGAAGCCCACTCCCGGCTCTGTCTGTTGTGGGAGTGTTTTGTTTATCCAGTGAGGAGCAAAATGTGAGTGTTTCTGAGTAACAACTGTGCCTTTCTGCTCACAAAGGATATGCCTGTCCTGGTTTCCTTGCAGTAGCTATTACATGCTCCTTCATGTGTTTGTTGTTGTGTTCTGGAAATGTTATGTCTTGGGTAAACCCATAAGTCCTGGAGTCTGAGCAGCTGGGAATTTTACTGTGTTAGAAAAAGAACATTTTAATTTTTCTCAGCCATCAAAAATGCATCTGTTCTGGTAATGGTGGTCACTGTGCGTTTGGTAATTTCTTCCTGTATTTGTTTGTAAATTTGAATGTCAGAAATGTACAATCACTGAGACAGCCAAGAAGAGGCCTCAGAAGTCTCCCAACTGAAGGTTCTGCTTCTCAATGATTCAGTCTTAAGTCCAATGGCAGAAGAACACAATCCCAAAACACAGAGCTCATACAAGGTTGCTTTGCTGTTCATTTTCCTTTGTGCCTCAGCCTGGCTGAGGACATGATCTGGCTGCACTTTGAGACTCCAGGGCTCATGGGCAGTTGAAAGCTTGGATGCCATCTGTGGTGGGAACCCAGTGGGACTAATTCTTGCTAAATTCATTAGTGAGCCAGGGACAGGCACCAAAAAGGTACAAGTACAAATGGTACTTGAAATGATTCCCACCCACACCCCTCTCGACTGAAAGTCCTAACTTCAGTGTTTCTAAACAAAGACTATGGGGTTTTTTTATAAGTTTCCTTCATCAATATTACTTTTAAGTCTTTTTCCCCGTCCCTTCGCCTCCCATCAAGTGGTGTAAAAATGTGGCTTTTATTTCAGTTTTTAAGATGACACATCTCCCAGGAGCGTGTGGGTGTTGACATTCTATGGAGCTGTCACAGGCTATCATGTAAACATGTATTTGCAATGCTTTTTAAAATGTGAATTATTAATAAACAGAGTGGCTTGCTTTTTTTTTCTTTTTGGTGTTTGTTGCTTCCAGGTTTTGAAGGACAAGAAATTGCTTCCCAGCTGACACTCTCGATGGCAATTTCCATTTCAGACTAAATTCATGTGTCTGAGTGATAAACCTTTGAAAACATGGGCTTATAATGGAAACACTAAGTCAACTTTAACTACAGCTGTGCAGTGCAAGAAAAATACCACATACCTTAATGAGGTGCTAAATCTGATAAGGCAGAGGAATGTGTTGTAATCATTAATTACAATGGAAGCTTAGAGCTGGAGTCTGCTTTTCCCCTTCAAATAAAATCGGCTTGGCGAGTTGGAGCTGAGAGTTATTTAAAAATATCACCTCTATATTTAGTTTAAATTTCACCGTGGTGTCTTGGTACTTGTAAAGTCAATATGGAATCTGTGTGTAGGAAATGCCAATGCTTTTAAAGGACAGCAGCATGAGGGAATATATTAAACCCTGGGCTAACTCAGTGTGTCATATGGCGAATGTAGAAACCTGGAGGCTGAGCCTGGGCAGGGAAGCCAGGGAAGGCTGTTTCCAGCACCCTCAGGGAGCTCTCCCAAGAGGAGTGTTGACAAGCAAGAGTTTGCTTCAGATTTGGAAATATGGCTTTGGTGGGTAGGAAGGAGCAGGATGGGGGAGCATTTGCAACATGCAGTTCATTGGTTAGCACTCACTTTTCTTCTTTTCAACTCTTTTCTTTTGAGCTGTGTATGTTGCAAGGAGATCCTGATTCCAAGGACTCTGCTGCTCTTTAACATGCAGCCCACTAAGGGTTGCTCTTCCCAGTTCTAAGCTCTCGAATTGTGGAAAGATTTTAGATTCTCCACATCTGGAATTAAGAGTGCTTAGATTAGGAGAGAAGGCATTTTGCATGACTTTTTGTGACATCTGCTATGGGATGAACCCCCACATGCAATAGCACAGATGAATGAAGGCTGTGGCCTGGGAAGGGGTGCATGGGTTCAGTGCATGAGCTGCCCCTCTTGCCCTTGGATCCAGCTGATTTTTGAGTTATCTACCAATGAAGAAGACAATAGGTAGAGAAAAATGAGGAAATCGGTCTACTTTGCAGGTGTGCAGGGTGACATTTAGAAAATCTACTGTAAAATGTCAGAGCCTCTTTTTTTGTTGTTGTTTTGCTTTCCTGTATAGAGCCTGACCCCAGAACAAGGCAAGTGACAGAATGAAATAGGTGCTCCCATCAATGTGGCTCTAGGATACATCTGGCTGGTTTGTTCCTGATTTAATTTTAATTGCACAGTTTGTGTCTCTATGGAGGGAGAAAGATAAGGAAAAGATCATTGTGAAAATGAAGATTTCATTGAAAACCTTTTAGGAGACTTCAGGACAAAGACTCTTAATTACTGGGACAAAATGGATGGCAATTTTTGATACTTTAGATTTCTATTAATCCTGTTTTTGATTAGTTTGTTGATCTCAATGATCAGTCCATCTCTGGAGCAGGGATGTGCTGCCTCGGTTTCTTCTCACTCAGCTGCAGGAGTCCCTTCACTGGGATGGCTGGAGCTCATCTGGACACAGCCAGCCTGTATTTAGGATGCACTTGGCCCTGCTCAGAGCAGGCTGCAAGGGTAGAGAAGCTGGCACATACCTGGTAGGAAGGCAGCACAGGGCATATCAGGCTTGCTTGGCTTGCCAAGCATGTGCAGAAGGAAGAGGGGGTGGCATGAAGCAGTTCTGATCTTTCCAGAGTGATGTAGATCCTTTACAGAGGTCATGTGCAGAACTCCTTAGTGAAGGAAAGATTAACTGCCATTCCTTAAGAGTCAGCTGGAGTGGCTCTTCACAGCACTGGGGGTCTTTCAGGCACTGGGAGAGAGTTTATGGGAAATTGCCCCTTGAATCACCTCTCCACATAAGGAAGGAGGAATTTCCCTTGAGCAGAGGCTTGAGAGAAGTCAGTGAGGTCTCATGGGAGAACTTTTGATGTTGTGATGATTTGGTGTCCCTGTCTATAGTGTGGATTTTGGGACCAAGAGGAGGGGGTGATGTTCCTACACATGGTGTTTATAGAGTTGGGGAGCCCTTTACTTCAAAGATTCATGGGTGAAGTGAATTTCGCAGGTACCTGTGACAATGCTGGGCAAACTTTTGTGCAAAGAACCAACCACAGGCTTCAGTGCTGTGGCTCAAGAGAGTGAAGGTTCCTCTTTGTTCTACACATTAATTTTTTCATAATGATGTCACCTGAGACTGGGAAAGAAGTTGTAGCTTAGTGCACTGTGTTTTATATGAAAATATTCCATTTGTGCCTCGCCTTGAACACTTGTTGAAGATGTACTCTTGATGTGTGAAAACAGCATAAATATGAGGTTGGAAGGTAGGTTTTTATCTTTTTTTTTCATTTTTCCTTTTGTTTTATCAGCCTCAAGAGCACTTTCAGTTCATGTTCTCAAGCTGTTCTGCACAGCCACTGTTCCAGCCTCTAGGGCTAGTGCACACTTAAAATAAATAAATGGAGATGCAGTTCTTATATAAACCACTCATCTCCCTTAGCCAAGGCTTTGGGGAAGGCATCAACACCTCAAGCACTCAGCCAGGGCTGGAATGTTAGCAGGGCTGCCTGGGTGCTGCCTTTCCTTGTCAGTGCTGCCCGAGGCCAGGTGGGCCCTGGGGACCTGTCACATGCAGCGAGTGGGACTGTCACATGCAGCAGAGGCAGAGATTCATGTTTAGAAATAAGAAACGTGGGTGAGTGTGACAGCACCAGTCTGGCTTCCTCCAAAGTTGTTGGAAAACTCAGGGGTGTACTTCTCCAAAGAAACACAGCTGTGGCTGGTCCTTTTCTGATGCTGAGTGCCCAGCTCTACTGTCCTTGGCAAGGGCAGATTTAGAGCGAGCCTGAGGCTGTTCCTGTCACCCAGCTGGGGTATGTAGCTTAGATTCCTTGACCAACCTGTGGCAGGAAGGAGAGAAGGTTATGAAAGGGAAGTTTCTCAGTGCCCACAAGAAGCTGCTCTTCTTAATTGCTTTTTCTCTCAACTGCTTCCACAGAGGCATGTAGGAGGAGTGGCCATGGGACAGCTGGATTGCTGCTACTGACATTGGATGAGCCTGGTTGGCAACAAGCTGAATTAAATGGAGGATTAGAGTAGCTGGGGGATCAGTTTTTAAGTCAGTAGGGACACCTGCCTGCTCAGATCTGTGGCTCCAAATTCCTTTAAATTTGGGCTTTTCCCAGTGACCCCTCAGCCTCCCAGAGTTTCTGGCTGGACTGGTGATTGACTTAGAAGTGAGAGGAGGTGGAAACTACGCACTCAGTGTCCTAGGGTGACGTTATGATGCTTGTATCCCCATTTATGTCTTCTGTTCATGCTGGATATTATGTTCTGTGCCTTCAAGACTGGCTCTGAAGAGTGAAAGTTTTGTTTGGGTTTCTTATCAGCCACTCCCCCTCGGCTGGCGGGACACACAGATGGGGCAGTACGTAGTGCTGCTNAGCTGTGACAGAGTGGTGTCACCCAGTATTGTTCATTTTGTGTGCTGGGAATGCTGTGCCTGTTAAATAAACAGGTTCTTTCCACTTCTCTCTGAGGAATCCTTCCCAAACTGGTTGTGGGGAGGAGCTGTGTGGGTTTGCTTTCTGGAGGGACCCCCTTTGGAGATTTTCTCCCAAATTTGCCCTAAACCAGGACACTCAGCTATGTGTGCACACAAAGATGGATCACCAGGAATCATCCCCTGTGTTTTTGTCTCCCAAACAGCACTGCCTGCACTGCTCTTGGTGGTCCACACAGAGCAATTTCCACAGGCTCTGTAAGGGTGGAGTGTGTGCGTGGGGGAAGGAGTAACAGGAACTGGGTGACTCCTCTAAATGTTTCTAAAATAACTTCATTTTGTTAAACAGCTAGACATGCTCTCCCACTGCTCATTTCCATGCAAGTAATTGCTCTGATTGACCCTGGTTTGTTCACTTGCTGCAAACTGGGTTGCACAATTGCAGGCAGGGTGCAGTCTATGGGATCTGCTCTAGGGAGCAGCTTGACAGCACAGGTGGGTGGGTTGGAGTGCTGGTGTAAATTGGTGTTTTTCCAGCCCCTTGAACTTGTGATTTCCTTCTGGCTATTCTGTCTTCATGCAAGCTGGAGAATGGCAGCAGCTCAATTACAGAACTTGCTGTAATTTCTGACTGCAGGTTTCTCCTTTCATTCCCCTAATCCAGTAATTACAGATGTTTCTTACTCTTTCAGCCTGAAAGAGCACAGTTGCCACTACTAACACCACTTTTCTAATACTCCAATGATTTGTGAATTTCTTTATGCCCTTTATGTAACCCTCGGCTGGAGAAGTATAAATGAAGTTATTCATTGCTGCTTTTTGTGCAGCCATGGAACACTTAGGGGCTTTTTTGTGCCTCTGGTGACAAGTAGCTCTTTAAATGCAAAGGGCTTTATTTTGATTTGAAGGATGTGACTGCCTTCATAGAGTGACTCTGGATTTATCACCAGTGCCAAGTCAGAATATGACTCACCTGAATATCCAAACCAAATATTATGGCTACAGAGGTGTTGCCACTTTCTCTCTCCTGAAATTCCCCCAGGTTTTGTATTAATATTTTGGTGGCAATAATATCTGTCTGTGCATTCACAGATCCTCTGCTTTCTGGGTGCCCTGGACTTACAAGAGATGAACACCTCTGATTTCAGTAGTTCTTACAATCTATGCAAAACAGTTATGAAGAGGTCAGCATAGGAAATCACCATCAGCTCCTCAGCCCCACTGCTCTAGGAGCTTCTGAGCACAATATTTGAATCCTGGTCTTCCAGAAAAGTGGGGTTTTTTTTTTTTTTTTTTGCTTGAATTTGTCATCACATACTCTATATGATGGAGAGACTTGGGTTTTTGAAAAAAGCTCCACAATTCTGAACGATAAATGTCACATTTGCATAATTCCTTTTTTCCTTCTACCTCTTTCCTCTTCTCCCCATCCCACTGAAGCAGTGAAGATCAGTAAATTTTTGCCATTGTTATTGACAAAAGGAGAGCACTGAACAAAGGAATGAAAAGAAAGTAGGAGACAACGTGGGGCTAAATATCCTGATCAAAACCACTTTTGTCATTTGGGCATCAATTTTTACAACTAATTTGGCACAGCATCACTAGCGAGCTGCCTGCAAAGAGATGAGATGATTTGGGAGTGAGAAATAAGTCTGCAGGCTTCCTGTGCGTGGGCTGAGCCCCGTGCAGCCGGGTACATTGCTGTCTGCCTGAGCTCATCTTTGTTTTCTCTCCCCCATTCTGGGGCTTGCAGGACCAGGGCTCTGCAGCAGTGGCTTTATTGCTGTGTTGATTTGTAACTCGTGAATGTTTCCAATGAGATGTGTCTAATTTATTGGCATAAACCATTAGATTTTCCTTCAGTGCCCTGGTGTTTCTGATTCACCAGCTGAAAACTATTATCACAGAGCACATAATCACTTGGAAAGTGCCTCTGTCTTCTCTTTCTTTGTGTGTTAAATCCAACCACATAAATAGCAATTTTATAGCACAAAATAGGCCCAAAAGGTACCAGATGTTCTGTATTTCTGTTTTGTTTTTCCCTTAGGGCAATTTGGTCAGTAGTGATGCTCACAGCTGATGTGAACCTTGGGCACTGTCTGTGAATTTCCCTCATAACACTTCTGCAAGAAGCTCCAACCCTCTGAGCAGTTTCAAGTGCACAGGCTGGGCTTGGCACTGTGACAATTTCAGCTGGAAATGCATTTTCATCATAGTAATGTTTGGTGAGAGTGTAAGGGCTTTGCAAGCATCTTGTTAGATACAATTCTGGCAACTGCAAGGGGAGCAGAGAGTCCAGATTGTTCCCAGAACCAGGATAGAGGATTTCTTGGCCCAGTGTTACTGCTGCCTGCCTTCATCTGAGTACATTTCTAATCTACCCTCTGCTATTTTATGTGTGTATTTTAATTGGGTTCTAGCCTGAAAGGAAGATCAGGCTCATTACAGTTTTCAGTAGCTCAAAAAGTCTTCTCTTTCCACAGCTTCCTTATTTCCCCCTTCTGTGAACAGCAAAATGTCCTTACCTTTAGCACAGATCCTTGATGTTCTGGGCATCAGCTTAGATTCACACATTGTTTTACGTTTTCCCCCTAAACTTGGGACAGAGCTTCATGCTGGGTCAGTCACACTGCTCTTCTTCAATATCCACACAAATAAAGCTCCTGCTCATGGATATAATTCATTTTCAGCCTGTGTTCTCCATGTAAGGGAGGGGTTTGGTAGAAAATTTCTCCAAGGGCCACACAAAAAGTGAGGGAAGAAAAGGAAGTTTGTGCCTACACTCTGCAACAGCTTGAATAAAGGAAACATTAAGAAATGCACAACTGATGGCACTTTTTTTAGGAACCTACCTATCAAGAAGATTGAAAGACACTTTGGGAATATTACAAACCTCTGCATTGTGGTCGTGTCTGAAATTCTGGTAATAGTCTACTTTTTTTAGCAATGTAGTAATTGCACCTCTCAATGGGAATGCTACTCAGGAATAATGATCTTTTCAAGACAAGGGAATATAGATTGTAGTAAAGGTTATGATGGTTTCTGTGAGAGGCTTAACATTGATCCTTTTAGCTATCTGATTTTCCAGGAGAGGAAAAAAAGAACCCTAACCACTTTGAGTTTTGCATGTGATTTGGTGTGAAAATTCTTATGGGTGGTTTTAGAAGATGGAACTTGAAGTAAATTTGCTAAACTGCTTTTTTCCTCTCTCTTGTTTCATGAATACTTTTAAAAAGAAATGGATGTTTTTTCCTATTTCCCATACATTTTATGCTTCTCTCAGTTCTTTTAGTTTTTTTTCCCTTCTAATGCAAGTCAAAACTGTTAGAGAAATCAAAAGTAAAAATCCGTTACGTTGAAAAGGCCACGTTGTGAAATATATCATAAACATGCTGTTAGAGCAGTGTCTCCTAATTAATGGAGAGAGCTCCTGGGAAACAGCAAGCCTGTAACACAGCTCAGCCCCCTTTGATCCTCTGGTGAATTTGTAAAATCGTTGCCCGCCTAAACTTGTCTGCAGCTTGTTACACATTTTACCCATCTGCTGCAAGAACAAAAATAAACCATTTATAATTCAGCTGAACTCCAGTTGTTCAGCATATCACTGACTCGAGTCTTTAGTAAGACGATGGTAGGAAAAGCAAAGCAAAGGTGAAGCAGAGTCAGGCACCCTGGAAAAGACATTGCTTTTACCTCTAGAGATTGTGTAGGCACTGGGTTGGAAGTTGCACGTGTGAGTTGCAGGTGTTACTGCAAAATGGGTTAGATTTTTTGGTGAAATACACATCTATTGTCTATAAACTGAAATCAAACCACTTGTTGGGGCTCCTAGGATTCAATGAAATGTCCCAGGCTTGTGTAGAGTTGTGCCTGTGTGTACATGTGCGTGTGTCATGTTTCCCCACAACCTACAGGCAGCTGCTTGCTATGTGAAAGATCACGTTCAAGTTCTATTTGCTGCTTCAGATGACTGAATGACCACATCCAAGCCCTGCATGTGGGTCTAGATCACTGCTTTTCTTCCCTTACTGAAGCAAAATCTTGCCTTGAAAGCTCCCTCCATCTTTTTGGCTGTGGTACCAACCTCCCTGTGTCAGTCTGTGATGTGGCCAGCCAGAAGTGGGGTAGCTCTGTTGAACCAATCAGGTGTTAGCTCCAAAATCTAATAACAAGAAGAGCTAATTATTGCCCATGCAAATATCAGAGGGCTGTGTTCTGTTGATTTTTTAGAACAGATCAGGACTTAATTTCAGCATCCATATGTTTTATCTCCATCACTTCTGGATGCCTGCATCCCTCTGAGGGCCACTGCTGCCATGAGACAGAGGGAGAGCACTGTGAGGTTCTCCTTTCATCACAAACCAGAGATTCATTTGCTCTTGCCTGTAAATAAATGCCAGGTTAAAAATGTATCCAGTATCTAGCACTTACCCACCAGAGCTCTTCCATGCCTGGGAGAATCTCCCTGTTTAAAGTACCATCTCCTCCCAGTGACTTCTCTGGTGCTGTGCTTTACCAGTACCCAATCCACATTATGCTGCAAAAGGCTTGTTTGGAGCCTGTAATCTCTTTTAGTCTATGAGAAAATCAATTGCACAAAGCAGAGAGGCTTTGCCAAAGGCAGAGTTGGAAAGAGGAGAGTCAGAGAAAGGAACTGCTCACCTGGGAGGTGAGGCTGTGGCACTGTCTGCTCCTTGCCAAAGATTTAATGCGTGGCAGGGAGCTTTACCTGGATCCCAGGGGCTGAGCTGAGGGCTGGAGCTGCCAGATGGATGCTGGAACAGTCTGTGCCCTGAGCCCAGGGAGTTTGTGACAGCCACAGCTCTTAAAATGCCTTTAGTAACCCACATTCATTTACTGCCCTTGTTAGGGCTGCAATTCAGAGCGCAAGCTGAAGCTGACAATAAACCTGCTGGAAGTGTCTGCAGCATAAATCAACATCACTGAACAAAATTATTTGGCACAGGTGTTTTAAAAGCTAGTCTTCCTAAGTCACTGATCTCATGTCTAGAGGAGCTGTTCACCAAACAAAGTGGGATCTCCTTAGCTCCATTTAAAATCCACAACACTGAGATTGCCACTACATTTCCCTGGAGGTCATTTCAGAAGGTAATGCACATTGCTGCTGAGCTTATTTTCTTGCTGTTACACCATATTTACCCTTTTAGACTTTGATTGCTTTTAAACCTCTCAATTCAACAAGACATTCATATTTATTTTGAAGCTTCTTTTTAGTTGTCTTCTAGTCTAAAATCTGCACCTATTTAATTCGTTCTTCCTAAACCCATCATCCTATTTGAAGGTTTCTCCTTCTCAGAGTTCCTAAAAGAGTTTCTGTCTTGTGATGCTGTGGGAAGATGTATATTGGGCAAAAAGGCATGCTAACTTTCTGCAAGTTATGTTTTTATTTAGAGTTTAGATGAATTTTGAGAAAGCATCATATAGAGATGACACCAATGCTTTTGTTAACTTGCTTCTGTTCTCAGTAATTTTGTACCTGTAATATTGCACCTCCTCTGTTTGGCTTTTTTTTTCATGCCTGTGAATGGCAAAACAGCTCTGGGCTATGGGCAGGGAGAGTTTCTTCATAGATTTTCTGGAGCAAATCATTTGAGATGCTTGTCTGCCATGGGCTGCTACTGCAAGCTTTAGGCCTGTCATTTTCATCATTCAGAACATAATTCTCCCCAAATTTTCCTCCCTTCAGTTTTCTCACCTGTTCATGCTAATGCTGAGGAAATTGGGACAGGAGGTTAATTGAGATTTTTGATTACAGGTTGTTTTTTACCTTTTTTCCCCCCAGGTCTGTTGACAGCTGTAACCAGAGCGTGTGCACTTCAAAAAGTTACTTGTGTTCCAAGGTTCTGTGTTCTTATTTTTATCTTAGGTTTAGCAATAGAATAAAAGCTTTCCAGACCTCTGCAGGAATATGGGCAATTTGTCCATCATTTCTGGTATTCTGGTAGTATTCTCAATGGATAGAAGTGTTTTTTCCATTTCCCCCTCTCAGTTCTAGTCATCTCACATAGATAGTGTGTCGACAGGTGTTGATGGACAAGCAATTTACAGTAATTTCTTATTCTGTAGCTCCCCGAATTGTAAGTGACATGCTGGCAAAGCTGAACAACTGATCACCAGACACTGGCATAGTGTTAAACATGGCTTCTGAGGCTGCTCACAATTTCCTCCAGCCACTGTCTACTTGGATGTCTCAAGTATATGAAGCAATCCAGCAAGCAGGAGACTCCATATCTGCTTCTCTGCTGAATCTGAGTGGAGTGGGTCGGAAGCCAGAAGGAGAAAGGACCCAGGACTTGGAGAATAATGGAGGAGTTTATGAGGATTATTCTGAGGAATTAGATGATGAACAGGACCTGGACCTTTGGGATGAGGACTATTTCTACCCTAGAGATGACAGCTACAGTGGAGGCCCTGATCTTGCTTCACAAAACCTCCCTCAAGGCTCTGACACGGATCCACAGAGGCACAAGGGGGTTAAAACCACCAGCATCTTGCCAGAGCAGTGCACTGAAAGCAGCAGGACCTTGACAGCCAATGGATCCTACTGGATGAGTGAGGATCTCCAGCCTCCTGATCGGCTTCCCCCCATTGCTGAGGAAGAAGGTGAGCCCTCCTGGAGGATGGGAGCCCATGAGCACAGCCTCAGCTTGGGGGGCTCCTTGCACAGTGCCAATGGCACGGCATGCTGTGCAGGTAAGCAGCTGGCACCACCCTGCCTGCATTACCCACGCCTTTCCTTTCTGCTCTTGGTTTCATTTAGTTGCTAATCTGCTTAATATGTTCTGTATTGTCTCTGTTCCCCACAGCTAAAATAAAACTCCCCAAATCCCAAAGAAAAAAAATAATCTAACCTTTCCAACCCTTCCCTCGTTTGTGAGACTAATCTCATTGAAAGAATTGGAGATCTCTGGGGTGAAATGCTGTGTATTGGAGGACAATCCTGTGTATTAAAAGGCAATCAGGCCCTGCTGCTGTAGCAAGGAGTATTTTGCTTCCCTCCCTGTTCAGTTTTTGGTAGCAGGACCCTTCAAAGGGAATTGTTTAGCCTTAAGCCTTTGCTTTGAGAACCATCTGCCTTTGCGTCATTGCTATTAAAGATATATATATATATTTTTATATATATATATATGTAATCTCAAACCTTGTTTCTTTGTGCCAGGAATCTCAAGATGTTACTGTGCCATGTGCTGTGAAATGCTGTACTAAAAAGCCAGCCGTATCTCATGATTTTATGGATGAAAGGCTCCCAAATCACTTTCCTCCCCTCCCACCGCCCCCACAGGCTTTTCAAACAAGACTGAAGAGACAGCAGGCAGGAGATTATGGGAAGGAGAACTGAGTTTGATATTTTCAGTTTTAAATAGGCCTAACTATGACTTCTGATCTTTAAATGACAGCAGGAGTGTTGTCAGGGGATTGTGCCCAGGACTGAGTGTCAGCCACATGACTTGTGCTTGCTCAGTATCACCACAGGTGTGGCTGGAAGTTTCCTGGCTCACAGAGGTCTGATGGTGACACAGGCCATGACTACACCCAGGGAAGCTGCAGTCCTGCTGACACCATCCTTAGGTCTTGTTGGCACAAAGCTGCTCTTAGCAAACATCCTAGGAATGGGGATGAGGGTGGAAGGAGGATGGGGGAACTGGGTTCTGCAATATGGAGCTGATGAAGAACTTGAGGCTCACTGAGGATCTACAGAATTTGGCTTCAAATATCTAATTTTTTTTTAAGCAGGTGGTAAATGCTCTTGAAAATGTCTGTTTTATTATGACCAGGAGCTTTTTTCATTCTTTGCTTCTAGGGAAGTCTTACATATTTAGCCTTTTCTGTGCAGACTGTGGAAGATCAGCCTGTTTGTTTTTGTATTTAACAGGAATATCAGACTGAGAGGGTATAAACCTTGATGGTGCTCTTTAATGACTGTAAAATTAGCTCTTTTCTTTATTGCTATTTCTCACTCTGTTATGGCCAGGGAGTAAATAATTAAAAAGCTCTTTTGGTCTAGCTATTCTGCCTCCCAAACTGGGACTGCTTGTTTCATATTCCAAATGAAAGATTGCCAGTTCTCAGATTAAAGATCTGAGTTGTATCTCTGGAGCCCAGTCCCTCCCTTCTGGTACCCCTGTGCATTACCTGGGCAATATCCTGCCCCAGGGTTTGTCCACAGGCACTGAACCAGTGCTGCAGGGTAGGTTTGTGTGTGTGCTTGGACTGGGTGACCAGTGTGGCCACAGAAATCATGGACCAGGGCACAGAAATCATGGAGCAGGGCACAAAGTGTCCATTCAGGGGGTGCTGGGGCTGTGGATCCTCCTGGATGAGTGCTGTCCTGTGGTATTTTGGGGTTCCCAGGATGAAGGGGGAATTGAGGAATCTGACTCCATGTTCTTAGAAGGCTAATTAATTATTATATTACATTACATGATATGATATGATATGATACTATACTATATTATACTGTGCTATATTATATTATA
>WBNQ01050648.1:8559-21152 GCA_013401375.1 Spizella passerina | reverse complement strand
TAGCACATGTTGTTGCTTTCTATGTTCTCAATATTAAATAGAACTTATCCACAACTCCAAAAGATTGAAATTTAAAGAAGAAAACTTACAACAGAATGAAGTTTGTTATTAAAGGTTTTGCTATACAAGCAACTCAGAATTATTAGGGATAGAATACTCTTCATATATTTAATTCCCAATATGAATATTTCATTTTAACTGCAGGATGTGCATGTTCCATGTGAATGGGCTGGGCATTCAATCTCCTGTCATGCCTTTAACAGCCATGTGTGAAGAAAGGGTAGAGGGGAAGCAGGATCCAGGACAAGTGTTCCAGCACTTGTCCCACAGTTCCAGGAGAAGGGACTGTGTGGGAAGAGGCAGAAGAAATGTCAGAACCCAGTTAAAAGGTCAGCCAGGCTCTGGGTCCTCCCCCAGTGAGGAAATCATAACCTTCTTTACACCACAACCTGTCAAAAATACAAACATAATGTATCAGCCTGGATGTGTCAACTAAAGGCAGGGAGAAAAATGTCTCTGGGACAGAGCCAGACTCCAGGGAGCGCCTGGCTGCAGAGCCTGAGTCACGCCTGTTCATGGCAGCACACACATTGCACTGAGCCCAGTTTATAAACACACAATAACCCCAGGGTTTGTGTCTTTTGTGTCACCCAGGTGGGGGATGGCACTGCCAGAGAGTGTCCATGCCCTGGCCTGGCTCTGAGGGGTGGCACAGCTCATCCTGGGTCAAGAGCTGACTGCAGCACGGTCTCACACTTACGCTTGAGGGTCCAGAAACCTGACACAGCAGAGAGAAATAATAAAGGAAAATGACAATGAATGAGGACAATGCAGAGCTCAAATTATGAGATGTCAAGTTGCTTGTGAAATTGGCCATGAGACAGAGGAAGATGGAAAATGATGGAGAAACTTCTCTTGACTTTGGTTGGTTGGAAAGGAGGTGAAGAACTCAGCTGTTGATTCATTGAGGTTTCCTCCAGCATCTCACTGGTTCTGTACCTGCCCTTTCTGCTCAGATCTCCTTCAAATACACCACCAGGACTATGGGAAAAACCCTTTGTGAAAATTCACCCTAAGAGCATCATTTTCTGAGTTATTCTCATTCCCACTGCAGCTCCAACCAGCAGAACTATTGCTGGACCCTTCACATGGAGGGACACGTGAAGCCCACTTGTGGTCCTGTAAAATTGCTGAAAAAATTGGGAATGGCAAAGAGACCCTTATAGGACTTTTCTCCTTTTTGTTTTTTTAAGGAGGCTGCTTGGCAAGGAGGGGCTGGGCACACCTGGGAGCAGAAACACCAGAGCTGCTGGGAGGCAAAGAGAGAAAGCAAAAGGCTGAGATGAGGATGAAGCACCAGAGACAGCCCCATCCTGGCATGCCAGTAGGCAACTAAATAATTGAAATATTTGCTGTCAAGTTGCCATGTTTTCATAGCATCCCTTGCAAAAAACACTGCACATTATGATGCTATAAATCCTTATTATCTACACCTTCAAAACCAGAAGCTTCCCATTACCCAAAAGAAGGGTGAATCCCATGAAACACATCAATAGCCCTGAAAACTCCTCCTGTTATCTAAAACCTTGATTAATCAACCTTATTTAGTACATGATGGTGGGGTATTTTTAAATACATTTTTTAAAATACATCCCTGTATTTTTAAAAAGTGCAATAAGAGTGTTAGCATCTGCAGCTCCATCTCCTCATTGCACAGATATTGGTGGCTCCTGGAAAAGCCTTGTGCAATCCCCTGCCTGGGGACAGCTCCACTGCTCTGTATTTTTGGGACAGGTTAGCTGGGGGTTCCTGTTTGTGGCATTTTTAGCAGGAGAGCAGGATTGCTGCTTCTCACAAACCCATCTGTTCCTGCTGCTCATTCACAACCTGGAGCCACAGACTCCTGTCATCTCCCTGTCACTCTGGAAAATAATAACTGTGGGAGGACAATATAATGGATTGCTCACCGGCGTATTCCTGGATATTAAAAGTACAATTTGGGGGTTGGTTCCAGAAAAATGGAAAATTATTTTATATGGGTTTAACATAATTATGAGGAAATTAGGCCTGATCCTCATCTCACTTGGGTCTACATTCACTCACAGCTCGTGGAGCTGGCTGGTATTTTTGGAACGTGAAGTCTTCTGTGACATTTTTTACAACAGAGGTAATTTGGAGAGAAAAGTTCTGTAATTTTCCTGGGCTCTTTTTCTGCTTCCTTTTTGTTTTTTTTTTCCCTTATTTCAGTAAACACATGCAAAAAGAAAAAAAAAACTTGCAAGAATTTTCCACAAAGAGAACAACATTTTGTGTTTTCTTGAGAGCATATTGTCAGGCAACAGAGGAACACAACAGAGGCAATTTGGGCTGAGGGAGCTGTTGCCCAGATAGTTTTCTGTCCTCTGAAGCTGCCTTTGTCCCCCAGTATCGTCAGGGTCCATCAAATTCTGCTGCTCCAACTGACTGCCAAGGGAAGCTGCGAAAAAATTTTTGCCAATGATGCTTTGCATGAAAAAAAAAAATAGGGAGGAATTTCAGCAATTATTATTTTGGCATTATTAAAAATAGGCTTTGGATAAAATACTTAGAGGAGAACTAAGCTCCAACACTATAAGCCAGTCAGAAAGCATCCTCGTTCCTTCCCACTGCTCTTTTTCTCCACTGTGAAAGTCAGGATGAACAAATTTCCCCTTTATTTCTCAGACAATATTTTCTCTNATTCACTCACAGCTCGTGGAGCTGGCTGGTATTTTTGGAACGTGAAGTCTTCTGTGACATTTTTTACAACAGAGGTAATTTGGAGAGAAAAGTTCTGTAATTTTCCTGGGCTCTTTTTCTGCTTCCTTTTTGTTTTTTTTTTCCCTTATTTCAGTAAACACATGCAAAAAGAAAAAAAAAACTTGCAAGAATTTTCCACAAAGAGAACAACATTTTGTGTTTTCTTGAGAGCATATTGTCAGGCAACAGAGGAACACAACAGAGGCAATTTGGGCTGAGGGAGCTGTTGCCCAGATAGTTTTCTGTCCTCTGAAGCTGCCTTTGTCCCCCAGTATCGTCAGGGTCCATCAAATTCTGCTGCTCCAACTGACTGCCAAGGGAAGCTGCGAAAAAATTTTTGCCAATGATGCTTTGCATGTAAAAAAAAAATAGGGAGGAATTTCAGCAATTATTATTTTGGCATTATTAAAAATAGGCTTTGGATAAAATACTTAGAGGAGAACTAAGCTCCAACACTATAAGCCAGTCAGAAAGCATCCTCGTTCCTTCCCACTGCTCTTTTTCTCCACTGTGAAAGTCAGGATGAACAAATTTCCCCTTTATTTCTCAGACAATATTTTCTCTTTGAGTAAAGATATAAGAGATCAGGAAGGTAAAAAGGTCCTTTTGAAAACTGCTTTGGCTTTTCCTAATGTTTTATAGTCTCCAATTAACATCATTGGGCAGTGTCCCCCGAGGCTCAGGAAATGCAGTGATCTTTGTGACTGATGGACTTTCTGGCAGATGCTTTTAAGCACCAAACCCTGGCTGTTGAGGGCCCAAATGTGTGCAAACTGAGTGGTCCCCATGGGCTCCCACAGCTGTAACCAGGGCCCAGCATCCCAATGGAAAGGGCTTCTTGAAGAGCACCTCCAACACTTCAGGGCTTAACATGAGGGGGAAAAATCCCTTCCTGATGATGGCACCTCCCCTTTCCTTGCCATTTTTATTCTCTCTTAATATTAAAAAGAAAAATGTTTCCAAAATCCCCCATTCTTTTGCAGGAGGCGGTTGCCTGTGTTGCCTGGAGCACAAACCCAGTTTCTGGGATCACACAAACCAAAGGTGCAGCCACAGCTCAGGCAGGCTTGGGATGAGCAGAGTCCCAGGTGAGGGTGGATGTGGCTCCCTGGATGTGCTCAGGCTGCTGTTTCAGTGCTGGTTTTGATGCCCTGATGATCATCTACACCTGCTGATTTATTTACAGCTGATTTTTCTGGGAGCAAAAGTCCCTCAGGCCTTAATGGGAGCATTGCTTTGGGCTGGGCATGTGGGCACTGGGGACAGAAAACAACCAGGGGAACACAGCAGCCCTTCAGTGTGTCTCAGGACTCCAGGCTGAGGACAAAATAAAAGCCCAGCATCAGGGGAGCTCACTGCTAAATGATAACTTAAGCCAATTATATGTGCCCCATTCATCTTTTAGATAAGAAGCAGAGAGAAATAGTTTTTCTATTTCCATAATCATGCCACTAACTAGACAAAACGTGATAATCCATAATGAGCTAGGAAGAGAATTAAATGGAGAACAGGGTCTTTTGATGGCTTGCCAGTTTTCTCTAACATCATTCATACGGGTTATTGACACAGGACCAATTTTTCATCCTCACTTTAACAGGACTCCCATTATTGCAGCTGAAAAATGGCAGGCACAAATGTTTGCAGGCACATTTTGGTACCTTAATTTAAGATTTCCTCAGATTTACAAGTTCTTAATTGTGAGTACAAGCCAGGTGCCCAGGAAATAATGTCATGTGCAAACAGCTGCAAATACTATTTCAGTGTGATTGGGTCTGGTCTGCAACTCTGGCCCTCAATAACCACAAAGTGGGTTTTCCTCCTTGTGAAACACACTTTGTCACCCTTATTGGCCAGCAATGAACTGGAAATAAATTTCTGAGATGAGAATTTGAGATGGTTTTATAAAGTGTCTGGGAACAGAAAGCCAAAAAAAATTTGGGAGGAGATTTGTGGAGGAAAATACAGCTTAGTCTGAGTTTTGTAAAACTTTGGGGAAAAATTAAAAATACTGTGACTCCTGGAGTGACTTGGACTTGTGTTTTCAGCTCTGCAAGGAAGAGCATGCACTTCAAAAACTCTGTCTTTTGGGTTCCTTTTCTCCCAGCCCTTTCCTTTGAGCCCAGACCCTCAGCCCTGGCAGAACAGCCAATACCACATTTCCAATAGCATGTCAATTTTATCTCTCTCCCAGGACACCAGAACCTTTTCTAATGAAACCCCAATTTCATTCTAAAAAGACTTCTCCAGCTCTCACATTCATGAAAAAAAAAAATATTTGCAAGGATTAAGGAAGAACCCCAAATTTATTATTCCCTCTAAACTTCCCACAGTCCTTTAAAGGATGTTTTTCTCTGGATGCTGCAGTGCTGCTGCTGTGTCCCCCAGGGCTGGACATCTCATGGACATCTCATTGACATCTCATGGACATCTCATGGACATCTCATGGACATCAGGTTCCATGGCAGGAGGGACCACAGAGCTGATGGCCCCTGGGGACTGGGGCTTCTAACAGAGCCACTGTGATGCTCCACCCCAAAAATGCATCCCCCCAAAAATGCATCACCCCAAAAATGCATCATCCCAAAAATGCATCACCCCAAAAATGCATCACCCCAGCAGCCCCCTGGCAGGCTATATGCTGGAAGGTGAGCCCATGAGCATCCTCCTCAGATTTTTCCTCATTCTTCTCTTTTTTTTCAGNGCATCCTCGTTCCTTCCCACTGCTCTTTTTCTCCACTGTGAAAGTCAGGATGAACAAATTTCCCCTTTATTTCTCAGACAATATTTTCTCTTTGAGTAAAGATATAAGAGATCAGGAAGGTAAAAAGGTCCTTTTGAAAACTGCTTTGGCTTTTCCTAATGTTTTATAGTCTCCAATTAACATCATTGGGCAGTGTCCCCCGAGGCTCAGGAAATGCAGTGATCTTTGTGACTGATGGACTTTCTGGCAGATGCTTTTAAGCACCAAACCCTGGCTGTTGAGGGCCCAAATGTGTGCAAACTGAGTGGTCCCCATGGGCTCCCACAGCTGTAACCAGGGCCCAGCATCCCAATGGAAAGAGCTTCTTGAAGAGCACCTCCAACACTTCAGGGCTTAACATGAGGGGGAAAAATCCCTTCCTGATGATGGCACCTCCCCTTTCCTTGCCATTTTTATTCTCTCTTAATATTAAAAAGAAAAATGTTTCCAAAATCCCCCATTCTTTTGCAGGAGGCGGTTGCCTGTGTTGCCTGGAGCACAAACCCCATTTTTGGGATCACACAAACCAAAGGTGCAGCCACAGCTCAGGCAGGTTTGGGATGAGCAGAGTCCCAGGTGAGGGTGGATGTGGCTCCCTGGATGTGCTCAGGCTGCTGTTTCAGTGCTGGTTTTGATGCCCTGATGATCATCTACACCTGCTGATTTATTTACAGCTGATTTTTGTGGGAGCAAAAGTCCCTCTGGCCTTAATGGGAGCATTGCTTTGGGCTGGGCATGTGGGCACTGGGGACAGAAAACAACCAGGGGAACACAGCAGCCCTTCAGTGTGTCTCAGGACTCCAGGCTGAGGACAAAATAAAAGCCCAGCATCAGGGGAGCTCACTGCTAAATGATAACTTAAGCCAATTATATGTGCCCCATTCATCTTTTAGATAAGAAGCAGAGAGAAATAGTTTTTCTATTTCCATAATCATGCCACTAACTAGACAAAACGTGATAATCCATAATGAGCTAGGAAGAGAATTAAATGGAGAACAGGGTCTTTTGATGGCTTGCCAGTTTTCTCTAACATCATTCATACGGGTTATTGACACAGGACCAATTTTTCATCCTCACTTTAACAGGACTCCCATTATTGCAGCTGAAAAATGGCAGGCACAAATGTTTGCAGGCACATTTTGGTACCTTAATTTAAGATTTCCTCAGATTTACAAGTTCTTAATTGTGAGTACAAGCCAGGTGCCCAGGAAATAATGTCATGTGCAAACAGCTGCAAATACTATTTCAGTGTGATTGGGTCTGGTCTCCAACTCTGGCCCTCAATAACCACAAAGTGGGTTTTCCTCCTTGTGAAACACACTTTGTCACCCTTATTGGCCAGCAATGAACTGGAAATAAATTTCTGAGATGAGAATTTGAGATGGTTTTATAAAGTGTCTGGGAACAGAAAGCCAAAAAAAATTTGGGAGGAGATTTGTGGAGGAAAATACAGCTTAGTCTGAGTTTTGTAAAACTTTGGGGGAAAATTAAAAATACTGTGACTCCTGAAGTGACTTGAACTCGTGTTTTCAGCTCTGCAAGGAAGAGCATGCACTTCAAAAACTCTGTCTTTTGGGTTCCTTTTCTCCCAGCCCTTTCCTTTGAGCCCAGACCCTCAGCCCTGACAGAACAGCCAATACCACATTTCCAATAGCATGTCAATTTTATCTCTCTCCCAGGACACCAGAACCTTTTACAATGTTACCCCAATTTCATTCTAAAAAGACTTCTCCAGCTCTCACATTCATGAAAAAAAAAAATATTTGCAAGGATTAAGGAAGAACCCCAAATTTATTATTCCCTCTAAACTTCCCACAGTCCTTTAAAGGATGTTTTTCTCTGGATGCTGCAGTGCTGCTGCTGTGTCCCCCAGGGCTGGACATCTCATGGACATCTCATTGACATCTCATGGACATCTCATGGACATCTCATGGACATCAGGTTCCATGGCAGGAGGGACCACAGAGCTGATGGCCCCTGGGGACTGGGGCTTCTAACAGAGCCACTGTGATGCTCCACCCCAAAAATGCATCCCCCCAAAAATGCATCACCCCAAAAATGCATCATCCCAAAAATGCATCACCCCAAAAATGCATCACCCCAGCAGCCCCCTGGCAGGCTATATGCTGGAAGGTGAGCCCATGAGCATCCTCCTCAGATTTTTCCTCATTCTTCTCTTTTTTTTCAGTTTCTCAGCTCACTCAGTTTGAGGTTGTGATGCACAATCTGGTAATATGACAGCAACAAGGGACTTTAAAGTCTTTTCCTGGTCATTACTTATTGATTGCCTAACAGGAAACTCCACTGGGACTGAAAGGAGGACAGAAATTCTTTCTGAAAAGCATTAATCCCTCTTTTTTAAGGAGATTGAGTTATATTTTTCCTTTTTTTCAAAGCAGAAGCTGCAGGGGTGGAGTTTTCTTCAGCTAAACATCTCAGCTAGAGCCATTAAGAGATGGACAGAGGGGAAAAACCTTTCCAGAATTTTGTTTTCTGACTGACAGTTCCCAGAGGGTCCCCCTGTTTCCCCAGCACTGAGGCTCTCATTGCTGAGAGGGGGGGCAGGTTTTATATGAATTAAAATTTGAGAGCTTGTGCCCATCAGAGACCAGGTCAGCATCAATTTGCAGTTTGTACAAATTAATACCACATCACGAGAAAATTCAATACAGCAACTTTTGTGTAAAACCACCCCAGGGTGCTTTGCAAATAAAACACACTAAAATGCCTCGTGCAAGGTCTGCTCTCCACCAAATGATAAATATTAATGGCCTAAACAGAAGGGATATTTATGCTTCAACCTATTCATTGATTTTCTGATTCCATCCTGGCTGTTGAAATGCAGGTTGGAAGGGCAGCCCCCAGCCCAGGGGACACCCTTGGGTTGGGGACACAAAAGGTGGGTGGTGTAAAGCACTGGCAGCACTGTGAGCATCCTGTGTAAGCATCTGGGTTTTACAGATCACACACTGCTGTGCAATGCTCAGCAAAACATCTGCTGGCAGGGTGGGGAGCCCCTGGCACAGCTGGGGCTGCCCCTGCATCCCTGCAGTGCCCAAGGCTGGGCTTGGAGCAACCTGGGATAGTGGAAATGTCCCTGCCCATGGCAGGGGGCTGGAACTGATGATCCACACCCAAACCATTCTGAGATTCTGCGAAAATAACTTTCAATCATTGAAGTTTCAATCATTAGAGGGGAGAGGGGCTGTTTGCAGGCTGCTGGGGCAGAGCTTTCTCTGGCACACCTGAACACGCTGGCCTTGAGACAGCCTCGTCTAGCAGGCTGTAAAAGCACTCAAACCAGAGCAATAAATAGATCAGGAGGGATAAGAAATGTGGAGGAGGAGGAGGAGGGAAGAAAGGAGCCTGACAAAGTTCAGGGCCAGTGCAGGGTGGGCATTTCCCTCACCAGGATAACAGAATACACCCAGGCTCTTGGCAATGCCTTGCTGACCATTCCCATCCAAGCCTGGTCCAGAGTAGGGTTGATTTTTTTTTTCCCTTTAAAAATATAATCTCCACACTTCAGTGGAGGCTGTGGGATAAAATCACTGCCATTTTGGGAGTGCAAATCAGCTCTACCTGCCATGGAGCCAGCAGAGATTTAGCACTGTCATTTAGCACACCACTCATAGATTAAAGGGGCTTGTCCTTTTCACTTCATCTTATTTATGATTTTCAAACAATAAAGCATTCAGGGAGAAATTATGGCTCTGTTAAACCATAGATGTGTCCATGTTCATCCCCCATAAATGTACCTGAGGCCTGGAAGTTCATCAGTTCAAATTCAGGAATGAATCTGAACCGGAGCCAAGCAAATATTGGACCTAGACCAGCTTGGGTTTACACCAGCTTTACAAAAACCCCTTTGCTTTGAGATTTCAGGCAAGGTGCAGCCTGTTTGTGTTCCAGTCTGGGCTTCACACAACCCAGTGTTGCCCAAACGTTTATGAATTTTTAATGAATATTTAGTGAGGCTGTGTTTTTCAAGGTTTTTTTTTCCATGTGGATGAGTTCCTGTGCAGCACTGGGGGTGTGCAGGAGAGAGCCACAGCAGGAACACATTTTTAGGGCTCAGAGCCCCCATACCTGCCGGCCAGCAGCCAGCCTGGTGTTCCTGCCTGCATGGGAGGGTTTAATTATTCCCAAGGGGCTGGGGGAAAAAAAAAATTAAAAAAGGGAGCCAGGGTGACTTTGTCCCTGTGGTGCATGAGAACAGCCAGACGTGAGAAGGGTTCAGTTAATGCTGGACCAGCCTGGCACAGTTTGAAACCTAACAGTGCTTGCCCAGCTAAGGAGAGCTTGGAGTTTAGCACCAGGTAATTAATGTGACATTTAAAGCAGTTTTCCTCAGCTCAGACCTGCACCTTGGCTGGTGCCACACCACAGAGCACTGACCAAACCCACAGCCACCAGGACACAGCCCTGCCCTCAGGTGCACCCTGCAGGGTACCTTTAGGAAGCCAAAGGTTGCTCTTTTTTCCATTAATTGTTTTTTTCCAGTGAACACTGGACTCCCAGGGACCCCCCCTTTCAGTACTTGCATCATTTTTAGAGGGCTGGACCAATCCTGAGAGCCAGTTCCTTCCTCTCACTGCCTAACACTCCCTTCCCCTTTTGCCATGGACAATCCCAAGCCTTATGTGTGCTTGTTCCCATTGCTAGAAACTCATTTTCTTAGGCATGGTGTATCTGTAATGTGACAGGTTAAAAAGTGGATGGACTCATCACATTACTCACACAGGGTGAGCAGGAGCTGGCACCCAAATATGCAAACAGCACACAGCCCTAAATATCCCAATGCATTTTAGAGTGGTCATTTCTAATTAGCACTCCAATCCAACACCCTACTTAGCCTAATTAGAGACATAACAAAAAACCTGTTGGAGCTCACATGCACATTGAGTGTGCAGATCTGTAGCATCCAGCACTGCTCCAACAGCAAGCAAAGCCTCTCAGCATCCAGCATGGATGAAAACTGGTCCCAGCATGGCCCTAAACTGGTCCCAGGAAGCCAATGTGTGGAAAATCCTGCACCATTAACTCCATTAAAACGCTTTAAATGTAAGTCAGAAAGGTTTTGATGAGAGTTATGTTACTGGGGGGAAAGAAGGCAAACCCACGGTTTAGGAGATGCTGCGTTTATTTTTTGCATCTTAATCCAGAAGATTTTGCAGTCTAATTTAAACCAGGAAACAGAAGGAAGATAGATGAGGAGGAGGAACAGCAGGGGAGAAGCATAAAATGGTTTAGGCTGGAAAGGTTGTTTAAAGGCCATCTAGTCCAACACCCTGCAACAAACAGGGGCATTTTCCATTGCAGCACTTTGCTCAGACCTCTGTCCGGCCTGACCTCGAATGTTTCCAGGGATGGGTCATCCACGACCTCTCTAGGCAACCTATACCAGTGTTTCACCATGAAAAATTTCTGTCTGACTTTTTTTTTAGGGTAAAAACATCTCCCCTTGTCCTATCCCACCTTGCCCTTTCAAGCACAGGGCTGGCACCAGCAGGGTTAAAGGCAGCCTGTGTGTCTGCAGATCTACCAGGACAGATAAAATAGTCATCACCCCCAAACCTGGCTGGCTTTAAGGGCAAACACCCCTGCACCAGAGGAGCACAGGAAAGCTGCTGTGCCCGTGTGCCCACGCCTCATTCGGGGATGGATGCAGGGAAGCGCCCGGAGGTTTCATTGTGATGGAGACCAGGGGCGCTCTCAGCTCCATGGAAACCCGCGCAGATGGCATCGGGCACAGCGACAGCGCCGAAAGGACAAGCTCTGTTAATATTTAACACGGAGCAGGGACGTGGTAAAACCTAGCAACCCCTCGGCTGTGGTTATGCAATTCACCATTAATAGCTCGGAGGGATCCAGCGCCGCCTCAGCGCCTCCCCTCCCCCGTCTCTGTATGTGAGGGTTTTTTCTTCCCCTGTTGCTAAACCTTAAAGCGAGAGGAAACAAAGAAATCACTATTGCATAATGCAGACCTACAGCCAAGCCGTATTCCCGCTGTTTTGGAAACATTTGGGGGAGGGAAATCAAAAGCTAAGAAGAGCCATGTGATAGGATCCTATCTTTTTTGTCCTTCCTTCCATTTTTTTATTTCCCAGTTAAATACATTCACTTTCCCCCAGATCTGTTGGATTTCATCTAATACTGAGACATGAAGTAGGGTCTTTGGTAGTGATAATTTTTGGCAGTAATATTATAATTATGTCCCACAGGTCTACAAAATGTTAGGTTATGGCATGATTGCTGTGACAGTGTTCACAGGGTGAGGGAAGAGATGNAATGATAACAAAGGTTTGTGGTTCAGCTCTCTGTCTGAGCCAGCTGGGCTATGATTGGCCATTAATTACAAACATCCAACATGGGCCAGTCACAGATGCACCTGTTGCATTCCACAGCAGCAGATAATCATTGCTTACATTTTGTTCCTGAGGCCTCACAGTTTCTCAGGAGGAAAAATCCTAAGGAAAGAATTTTCCATAAAAGATGTCTCTGACAGATTGCATAATTTCTTAAAGAAAAAAAACGAGGTTATTGAGGGTGAGGGTTTGCTTCAGGCATCCCACAGGCTTTGCACACCCTCCATCCCCACCAGGTCAGGGTGCCCCACACCAATCCATCTGCAGCAATGGAGGTAGCATCAGCAGTGGTGTCACTTGTGGAGGTGCTCAGCTCCAGTGTGAAGCTGGCTGCAGAGGGATAATATATATAGAATAAGGGAATAATATATAGAATAAGGGAATCCCTGAGCCCTTGGAGCACTTTAGGGCTGCCACCAGATGTGGTGTGGAGGCCAACAATTGTTGTGCCACAGGTGTGCTCTTGCTTTGCTGTTTATTCTCACATCTGGTAGCACAGCACAGCAGGGCTGGGGTGGGATCACTTCTGGCACTGTGATTCTCAGGAGGCATCTACTGTGGTTTAATGTTCCTAAACACAGTTCTTGGCACCTTCCCCAGGCAGAGGACAAGGACTTGAGGAGGTAGATTACCCCAAAAGCTGCTCAGGATCTACCACAAGGTACCTACCCAAAACACAGAATCTATATGTCTATATATAGGCTATA
>WBNQ01050640.1:22915-41346 GCA_013401375.1 Spizella passerina | reverse complement strand
TATTCTGGCAGTGCTCACTGCACAGACCATCTAACTGGGGACTAAAATAAATACCATGTACTCAGCAGCTCATAAGGGATTTTTCATTTTGATATCACTGCATCAGAGGGCATCTGGAGTCACCCGCGTCCAGCCTGCTCTGTGTTCAAATCCACCACTGAGGCCCAGCCACTGGGGCCCAGGTGCTAAATGCCAAAAATTGAATCAACTTTAGAATTTTTAGCTAAATACACATCTAGATGATGTCTTCATATCCACTAGATATCTAACAGGATGGAAAAATACCAGTTCTTAAGCAGTTTTTTCTTTATATGACACACTGCCTCTTGCATAGAAAAGACAAGGAGGATTAAAGAGAGGAACATCTTAATATTGTTTGAACTTAAGCTTCTTTAAAAGCAATGATAAAATTCCTTTTAACATGAAGAGAGTAACCTTGTCACAAAAGCAAACAACAAAACCACATAGCCCAAGTCCTCTGGAGTCTCAGTTCTTGATTTATAAAGTTCATTCAGTTGCTGTTTGTTTCTGTTTGCACTAAAATCCTCGTAGTTAGAGATGTGGTTTGCAGCAGCTGTGTCATTGCTGCAGCCTCAGCTCTGTGCAGCCGATGTCCCTGGGAGCAGAGAGGAGCACAGGGATATTTCAGTGGGGTAAATGCAACCTCCCAGTGATATTTCCCAGCTCCCTGTGAATGTGATGTGCTGGACTCCCAGGCACAAACTGGATGGTGTTGCTATACACTTCTCAGAGATTTTATCCCTTTTTTATTTACTTAATTATTGGAAGAAAAAAATAGTGGGAAGAGAAATGATTCTGAGAGAGACAGTGTCCCTTTTCTAGAGCTTGATGGACAGAAAGAGATGCTGCTATTCAGGAAATTTGAGATGGGGATAAGAGGGGATTTCCATTCATCTTTGATCAGCTCATTATAAAACTTGCACTTGCTCAAGTCCTGCAAGCAAATAGGAGATCCAAAATGGAATCAGACAAACCTGCATTTTCTGGCCCTTCTCTGCACTGGTGTGGCTGCTCAGAGAGGGGAGAGAGTAAATGGGGGTCGGAATAGAGAGTGTTTATTTTACCATTCTCTCTCTCTAAGGTTGAATATTTGTGCCTGTCCCTGCTCATCTGCCTCTAGCAGAGTCAGTGGACAAGGAGAGAGATCATGAAGATTTACAGCTGCTTGAAGGGGAAAAAGAATCAGGGCAAAGGCAGAGAAGCCCTTGCTGTTCACACACTCCTGGGGACTATTTTTTTCTCTTTGTTTTGATTCTTTACTTAAGAGTTCATCAATGTTTAAATACACAGAGAGCCCTTTCTCATAGGACAACAGCGGCCCTGAAGAAAAAGAGGAAAAAAGCACTTTTATTTCAGATGTTATCTCCAAGCAATGTATAAGATTTACACTGAGTCACTGGCTGGATTGTTGAAAGTGCTTCATTTAGCCCGTGCTCAAAGCCATGTAGGCTTCAGCTCAGCTTTAGCATGTCCTTGTCTCTCAAGGCAAGGACACTCAGCAATGCAGACCTAAAAACACAAATAAAAATTAGGTTAAACCTTTATGATTTGTTCACTTTCTTACATGAATTTTGGTAGCCACTAAGATCACACACATCCTTCTAATCTTAGGACATCAGGAAAGCTCATTGTTCTCTGAAGAAACAGCAGAGCTTTATGAAGCCCTTACTTATCTACTTTTATGTATTTTATTACTTATTCCCAATTTATTTTATTACTTATTCCCAGCCACCAACTTATCTCAGTTAGTTACATTATATTCAGGCCAGTAGCANTTCTCCACTAAGAAAACAAGTTAAGAAGCCTCTAATAAAGGTGAAAACAGAATGGACTCTAAACCTTGTCTTTCACCTTGCACCTCATTCATTTCATTGTTTTTTCCACATCAGTAGACAGATATATCTGTATAGATGTTTTCCTTGCGTGTTTTTTCTTCCTGGTTTTATCTTAGGAAAAAAAGCTGAAACACATAATACCATTCTTATTCAGCATCCAGGAAGAGGTATTTAACTTTACTGGAAAAGGAACAAATTTGGGATAAAAATGGGGGAAATATGATTCAAAAACACAGGGAGTGGCTGTTTTCTTGGAAAGTTTGTGACAGTTGTTCTGGGTTTCAAACAGAAGCCCAGGAAACAGAGATCCTGCAGAGATTGCAAAAGATGTTGGAAGTGCTCTGACATGGCAAAACCCAGAACAAGGCAGAGACACACTCATGGCACAGCAAAACCTCTTTTAAGCAATAAAGCAGAACAGTAAATTTTCAACATTTCTACTTCTTCCCCCAGGCAAGGGAAACAATCTTCATTATACTGAAGAGTAAATAGAGGCAATCTCGAGGAGACCTTTTACAGAAGCAGCAGCAGTGCTGTGAAAAGCAGGGCTGGGATTCTGCACTTTTGGGACCAGGGGGAAGGCTCGGTTCAGCAAGAGGGAAAGCAGCAATACCTTTATCTGAGCTCTGCTGTTCCTGGGCTGCAGGGGAAGTGTTATTTCAGACTCCAAATGAGTATGAAATCCTACATAGGGCATCCTCAACTCTGCCCCAGCAGAGAGCAGGTAAAGGGCAAGGCAGACTTGGACCTGCTGGAGTGAATCCAGAGATCATGGAGATGTTCTGAGGCCTGGAGCCTCTCTGCTCTGAGGAAGGGCTGAGGGAAATCTGAAAATCTTTCCACTACCACTGTATTCCCCACATTCTCTTGGACTATATGTAGGAACACAGACCATTAACAGAATACCGTGTGTCAGAAGAGACCCAGCGGTCTCAGAATTCTAATAAAGGGCCTAATGAAGAACAAAGAGATGCTGCAAATGCAGAAATGCCATCCCTGAGTTATGAAGTCCCTGCAGTACAGCCTGCCTGGCTTTCAGCTCCTGATGTCCAGCAGCAGTGACACAGCCCAGCACTCCAGTGTGGGTTTCCTTACCCTGCTATTTATTGCATGGGAGCACAGATGTGAGGAGACAATCCCACCAGAGACCAGCCTTCCTCAGTGCCTGCCTGTGCACATCCAGGGATGATCTGAGCCTCATCCCTGGTATTTTATTTCAAGTGTCTTTTCTGTAGCTCCTTCCTCTGTAGGTTAATGAAGACTTAAGCACTCCGTCTCAGCAGCACTGATGTAAAACGGCTGCTTATTGCCTGTTCCATCTCACTGACTTTTATTGTGATACTTAAACCAAAATGGTGAACTATTACACTTCATAGCCTGAAAATAAAAGCAGAATGTTAAAAAGCAGAGGCTATAACCTCTGATCCAGTCAAAATTGCTCTAAACATCTAAGGCTCATAATCTTAACACAACTCAGCTCCATGGGGACAGGGAAAGGCATGGATTATCATCCACAGCATAGCAGGGACTTTTTTTTGTAATGCTACAACTTTTATTCTTGCCATGCTCAAAGATAAGAGGAGAAATCCTGATACAGGGTGTGAAACAGCTCAGCTCCACCGACTCCAGTGGAGCTAATCCAGTTTACACCAGTGGGAATTTAGCCCATTTGCTAGAAGGCTTGAATAATCAGCAGCAAATAGGAGATAATGGTTCTCCTTTTCTTTGGACCACGTGAAGAGGCCACTGAGGTGATGGCAGCCAATTTTCCCTGTTTCCAAAGGCCCAACTCTTCTGCAAATCATTACAAGTACAAACACTGCATTTCCAATTCTGCACTTTACAGGAGCCACTTGGGCAGTACAAAATCCATTTTTAGAGCCAGGAGGTCCTGGGGTCAGATCCACAGTGGCTTGGGCACAGGAATCAAATAGGAGAAGGGAGAGGGTTGGCTCTCAGTCACATTTTCAACTTCCTGATCCTGGGGAAAGCCAGAGGCCAGTTGAAACTGGCTCAGCTTTAGAAGAGGGAAGGGACTGCTTTTTGCTGTAACCTCGCTCCTTACACACACAAAAGTACATTCTGTTAATTTTGAAATAACATTGTTTTCAAGAGCCTACCTTAGATATATCCAAGGTGGATTTAAGTTCCATATCCCAACACACTTCCCACCCAGGCAGTGGAAAAGCATTGTTGAACCAAAAACATCCTTGGTGGACACTTTTAGTAACACAAATTTACCAAGTGATTACACATTTCATATGGAGAAATGTTACACATTTCTTATGTCACCCAGCAGGTAAAGGTGACACTACCCAGAATTTCTGGTATTACACAGAGTGAAAATTCAATCTGTTTAAATTACAAATAATAGTTTGAGGGATTCCTGCTTTGGCCCAAAGGATGTAAAATTGGTGTACTGTGACAAAAGGAGCCAGTTCATGTGGAACCTGTAAACACTTCAGAGCTTGTCCTGCTGCTTTTGGTTTCCTCCCTGGTGAATCTGAGCAGGTTGCTGAAAGCCCATACCTTTGAGGGAATTAGGAAAGAGAACAGGCTCTGAAAACAATCTGCAAAATTAGATATGACAGCTATTCAGGATGTCCTGGTCTCCTAAAACAAATTTACTAACACAGAGTGGTGTTTGGGATTGGAGCAAAGTCCCAAGGACCTCTCCTAGCCCATGGACCCTGGAGTGACAGCAGAGAATCCTGGCCCCCATAGAGAATGTCTTTGCAAGCAGCCATGGATTAATGGGACACTGGGAATTTATCCAGCACAAAATAAAATAACAGAGATAAGATTTTTTAAGTGACTCACTGTTTGGAGAATCTTTGGGGGTACACAAGTCGAGACACCTCAATCTGTTAAGGAACATAGGAGGGACCTGACTTTGAAGAAGAAACAGATTTAGGGATAACAGATTTACATATCAGGTTCTTTAAAAGCTGCCTCAAGGTAGGAAATAAAAATAAAATTACTCAAAATAGGTACTACCAAGGCAACCTACAGTCTATATCTGCTATGGAAAAATCTTTTTTAAGATCAGCAGAATCCAAAGCAATTCACTCCTGTACATGGAAGACCTGAGGAGGTTCTTGCTAGAGGAAGCTGGAGGTGCAGAGGGCTTGAAAGTGGTCAAAGAGGGGTTGGAAAACCTCTTGTACAAAAAAAAAAAATACAAACAAACCTTGAAGTTTCTTAGAAATACATGATCAACAATTAAAAAAAAAAGAAAAAATGTAATAAAGAAATGAAACTCTTTACTGTAGATAAAGATAACATTTATAGCTACAGAAGCACCTGAGTCCTCAGATCCTGACACAGTTCTGTGGGGAAGTATCTCCATGTGTCTGATCAGTTCTCCCATGCTGCCTTAAACTCCTGCCATCCATCCACTTTCAAGGAGAGGATATGGGGCTAAGCAAGCCTGGTCTTAATCAGTACAGATGTTTTCCTATCCTAATGTTCATATGTCTGAACACCTTTATGGAGGTAAGGATTTATAGAGCTCCTGATAACTGTGAAGGTGGCACTGCTCTGTACCTGGTAATTTCTTTCTAGACTTTGCAATGATCACAGGTTTTTTCTACTTTAAAAAAAAGCAAGATTTTAACAGACTCAGTCCAGCAACTTGGCCCCTCAAATGCAGGGGGGAAAAAAAAAGCAAGCTTTGGAAATACCTAAAAATAGATGCCATTAAGGAAATAAAGCAGTTTGATATAACACCGTAGCAGCTTTACCTCTATGAAACAGCAAAGCCAACAGAGATCTAAGCAATGCATCATAGCTCTGTAGCTCCCATTCCCAGGAACTGATCCCCCCCAAATCTCCACAGCATCCCCAGGGGACAGCAGAGCACTGTTCTGCCCTTTTTCAGAGCCAGGGGAGCGAAGCACAAGCAGAATAAGCCATTTACCCAAGGTCCCACAGGAAGCCTGCAGTGCACTGCAGCACTAAAACTGAGACTCCTTATTCCTGGACAAACACTGGTGCCCCGAGGCCAGCAGGGCTCCCAGCAGCAGAGCCCAGCTCAGCCCTGGCTGAATTGCTTGGCTTCCCCTCCTTGGAGGCATCCCCGGCTGCGCCGAGCGCATCGTGACCCGCTGCCTCTCCAGCCACGGCTCAAAGCCAAGGGAATTCAGTTCCCCTCTTGAAATCCACTCTCTCTCTCATGATAATGAGCACTTTAATCCATCAGGAAAATGTAGAGCTTCTTGGCGCCGCTTTTTATTCCTGATCTGTGTTTTCTCTCTCTCTCTTTTAGGTTAATTTATCTGATTACATGCAATGCGCTGCGGCCGTGTTAAGGTACCAGTCGAGTTTCCACTTGGAGGCTTGGAGGAAAGATTACCATTAAAACGTGACTTCCATCCACTCAGCTGAAATTACTATTGATTGCCAAAGAAAAATATTTGTGCTGTGAAGCTGGGAGCTATGATGTTGAACCGTATTAACATAATGTTAGCATAGCTACGGGTGTTTAGTGGCACGCAATCAGATTTGAAATGAACGTTGATTATAGATTGAGATTAATGTTCACATATTCATAGGAACACAATGAAAAGAGCAATTTCCTTTCTACTACAGATCAATGGTTTCCCCATTCAATTATACAGCTGTAATAATTGCATTATGCGGAAATATTTCTTAATGGCTTATTTCATTCTTTCTGTTTGCCTGTGTGTGAGTCTGTGTGTGTGTGAGACAGACAGAAAGCTCTTGTGGACTTGTACTCATGCATGCATGTGTGAAATCTTTTGTTGGTGGCACTTGCCAAAGCCTGCATCCAATGCAAAATACTTTAATTACTAGTGCAAATGCATAATCTTTGGCTGAGCTAATAATCTCTTGGCATTTTCCCACTATTCTCTTTATTCCTCAACACAGCCCTCAGATTCCTGTGCTTGTTTAAGGTTTAACAGCTGGATCCCCCTGCACAGCAGAGATGATCTGTGTGTGGCTCTGAACCCCCAGGGTTGCCCCAAGTGGCACCATCACAGCCAGAGCCACCCTGCTGGGCCCCTGCTGCTGGTTTAGCTCTGATTGAAGCTGGAGTTTTGGGAACACTGCAGCTGAAACTCCTTCTTTTCTTACTGCTGTCCATCCACTCACAGCAGAAGCAAAAGAGTAGCTAAGCAAAATAATTTCCTATGAGCTTCCAGCTTTGTTCTTATCACTCAGGGATTTGGATTAATATTAAAAATGAGGCCTTTAATAGTGAAGGCACATGTGCAGAAACAGGAAACAGCTACTGGAGATCCTATTTTATCTTACAGTCATGGCAAGACAGGATGCCTTCTGAAGGGAAATCTGGTAGTGAGTGGAAACTAACCTCAAAAGCACCTAAGGGATGAGGGTAGAAGAACCTTCTCTTTCTCTTTTAGTGCAATGCTTGAGGGGGCTCTTTTCTCATTTTTATCAGAAATAAAGGTTCCCATTTATTCTCTCTCTTAGATAAAGCATATTAGCTCAGCTGTACTCTCCTTCTAGGAAGGAACCACCTTTACTTTCCTAGTTTGGTGAGTCAGCAGCCTAGAGGAGAAGAACAGATGAACCTTCCTGGAGGGGTTCATATGGTGGTGTGAAAGAAGAAGTTCTGCACAGGAAAAAGCCACATCCCTCAGAAAAAGTCAAGCTGTAAGAAAATAAAAGAATAATATCAGGAGCTGATGGAGCAGCTTACAGTCCATTGGCTGAGCTTTAGGGCATGTCCTGTCGTTGAACCTTTTGGCTTCAGATGAGTTGAAGACATCCCCACAGAGATGTTTGCTGGACAGCAGTACCGCCTGCAAGGCATGTGCACAAGCACATTGTCCAAGCCACCTCTCAAGAGAAGCCTGCAACATTTCCAAGCTCTGTACCAGACACATCACCACGCTGCTGGCGATGGGCAAAACTAACAGGACAATAAAAAATTCCCAAGGCACATTTGAGCAGTGCATTTCAGAGGTTGTTCAACTTTGGGGCTGAGGGTGTTCTGGTTGTACACCACTTCTGCTGACTCTGCTCTTGGCTTTACCAGGAGTTTTGAGAAGTTGTACCAGTTGTCATGTGAGAGCTGCACCATGTACTCAAACTGTCTTGACTTCCCCAGGAGAGTTCATTATTTCTCTGTGGAAAACAAGTTTCCAACAACACAGTATAAAGCTATTCCTCAGAATGGTATGGCTTATTATATTTGCATTACTTACATTGCAAAGTCGTTGAGATAAAGAGCTGATTTTTGCAGGGTTGTTTTTCCTCTTTATTTTCTCCCCAGAGAAAATAAACTCAGAAAAAAAGGCATCCACATTTTGGTGTATCCTACATTTCACTCCACATTGTAGGAGAGCAACACAAACTGTGGGCAGGATTCAGAGACAGATGTCAAACAAGTTTTAGCTGCTTTTGAAGAAAACTCCACCTCAACTTGATATGTGGAAGGAATTACTAGGCAGGGCTTACAAGAACTGCAGAGTCACTATTCCCCTTGTGATGCTGAGTCATCAGAGAGCGAGAATGAGGCAACATGAGCCACTCATTCAGGTTTAACTTCCCCCCTTTTTCCCCCTTTTTTCAAAGTTTCACATCTCTGTTCACTTGCCTCAGTTATTCAGAAGTCACATGGAGGGACAGGCATGTTTCAGCTCTCACGTGTGGTTCTGCTTCCCAGACAGCAGAGTTTCCAAAAACGTGGTACACTTGAAGCATCTTGCCTGGAGGAGAAATTGATGGAAGGAATCATTGCCTTTATTAAACTAAGTATGTGGGCTTTTGGGAAGCGGGATAAGAGGAGTTAAAATAATGGAGAATGTGAAGAAAACAAGATAAGTTTGATAAATCCCAATGAAGAGAACACAGAATTCAAAGGCTATAGTGTTTGAGATTTTGAAATCTTAACAGTTTCCAGTGCATATTTCTGAGACCTGTAGGGGAACTTTGTTTTCAGAAAAGAGGTTTTAGTTTTCCAACTTTTCATTTAACAGAATAGCAAATTGTTAAGTCTCTTCTGAAGGACTGGGTTATTTTTTGTGCTTCAGTCTCTCCTGGCTGAAACTCACTTGAAAAATAGCAAATACTTATGTTTGTCTGCTGCTGTGCTATACCATGAGTGTTCAAGGCAGACACTCTTCAGCATTCCCTAAGAAGAAAATAATTATGTAAATTATTAGATCACAAAGGCAGCAAAATCTGAAAAGACCCTAATATGTCTTTATAAATAAATTGCTGAAGGGAATCACAATACAGACAATTGACTGATGAGAGAAAAGGTGAGTATTTAAAAATTTAAAGATCTGTCCCAGACTTTCCTTGGAAGGTCCCTGGATCCTTCAGAAACCTTCAGAGGGTTTCATCTCACCTGACTCCAGAGAGCTCCAGTGTGGGCAGTGGTGTGATCCAGTCATCCATGATTCATTTATGGCTGAGTCAATGGAGAGAAGTAGGGATTTGTAAATCATGATTAATGACCAGTTTTTGTCAAGCACATCAAGACAAATGTATTGTTCCTCAGAACTGTTAACTGTTCACCAAAGTCTGTAGGAGAACTTACACAGCTGACTCATATGGAGGTGTTTAGACATTTCTACTTTATGTATATCTGCAGTGAAAGTTTGGAAAAAGTGAATCTCAACTTTTCCTAAATAACACAAAAAATAGAAAAGTTTGGGTATTTGTATCAGCACAGGTGACAGGAACATTTTTTTTATCAAAAAATACCTGAATGTTTAAAATTATAAGAACAGTAGAAAATTAGCATTTCTTTCTTCTCTTCAGCAAAAAATAAGGAAGCAGAATCTGCTAGAGGCTTGTTCAAACACAGGATAATCTGAAATCACATCTTACAAGGTGGGAAACATAAAGAAATGCTTTATTCACCAGCTTATTTTGTACAGATTTTCTGAGCAGCCTGTAATTCAGCCTAACACTTTACCTTGTAAATGTAGAAGCACATGGCATGACCTTCTACTCCTAATGGCCTTCAAGAAGCTGAAGTTGGATTATTTGGGGTCATAGGTAGCAACTAAGAAGTCATAGGTCAAATTCAAAACCATATTACATCTCTAGAAAAAATAACCTTTCCAATAACTTCTGGCATGACCTCTAGCTCTGGTAAGTCTGTGAGGGGCTCTTGTCCTCCATTCACACATTCATGTATTCAAAATCTCCTCCTCAAATAGGAAGAAAAAGTTCTTTCACCTTAACTGCTATGGTAGAATGTTTCTTTTTTCCTTTACTTAAGGATAATTGTGGTTTTAGAAAGACTATTTATATTAAATACTCTGCCAGGAAAGCTGATTTTAATCATATGCATGAGTTCCACCAGTGCTGCTCCACAGAGTCCAATGGAAATATCATACGAGATCAAATAAGTAGATTTTCCCCTTTTGGGGACAGATACACTTTTAAGAGAGGCATTGATATCCAATAGGTGCCTTAATTTATGACATGTTTAATTTTGTGCATGACTACTGCAGATGCCTTTGTAGAGGAGAGAAAATCCATGTTTTAATATTCTGTACTCACAGGCTTTGTTCATTGTTAGATTCTGGCTTGTGCTGGCACACAAGTGTTCATGACTGCTCAGAGCAGCATCACCACAGTGAAAATTAATATTCACTTACCAGTGAGGGAGGCAGAAGGGCCAAAAGGTCTGGAGATACATTAGAACCCAATTTGTGTCTATCCATTTATTTACCCTGAAGCAAATTTCTCAGCAAACTAGAACTGCCTTCCCTGGGACAACATCCTCAAACAAACAATGGTGCAGTTTCTCTCTGCCCAGTGGGTCAGTCCTTTCAGGAAATAACATGATTTTGTTGTTCTCTACAGCACCACAAGCAGAGCTTGGCCAATGCCAATTGTATTTATATTTACAAAAGTAACAAAAAGAATGGACAAAATGAAAGTGGAAGGAGCTTGAGAAAAAGTACTTAAAAATAAGTCTTTATATTGTCTAACAGTGTTACAGAGGCAAATATAGTTTGTCATGTCTCTGAAACTCCAATATGTTTCCAGAGCAGTAATATGTGATATCAGATATTAATATTTTAATAGTAGTTCAAAGAACAACTAAAAAATCTACCAGTGTTCATAGATGTTACCTGTCAGAAAAGATCTCATTTTAAACTTGAGATTCTCCTAGCTGAAGCTGGGAAGCTGGTGGGAGAATTGTAATTCTGAGTTGTGAATAATACTTTGCATGTCTTTAGGAGACCACCAAGCAAAACTTATGAATCAGTGTCTTGTGAAAGTTGAATTATTTTCAAAAGGATTGTAAACACAGCATGTTTGAGGAAGTGAATCTCTATTAGCATCAAAGGCAAAGAATTTTTTGTTTGAGAGGGAGAAATATGTAATTGTCTAATTTTTGGGGGTTTTTGAGGTGCATCTAAAAATGGTGCTGGGAGCTGCATCTGCTGAGGAGGCTTGACATCCAAGGGAATTTGTCTTTAGCACTCCTAGCTGGAGCTGAATTTCATCTTTCAGGCTCCTTGCTAAAGCATGTTGAAACATTTGTCTCTCCCATGGGTTAACAGAAGTCTGTAAATTTGAGAACTTGGTGTGTATCACACTGGATTCATTCCTGAACCCCTGTTAACTAGAATGCCCTGTGTAAGGACATCCACAAGGTATATATTTCTGGATACATAGACAAAATACATCTATGATTTTATTTTTAATGTTTTTTAACTTTCCATTTTAGTCTTTAGCCTTCTAATGACATGCTAGAAGGAAAACTGTTTGGAAAGCTGCAGCCTGTTTGTAAGGAGGTGTGTGCTGCAGCACCCTCTGCTAACGTGGCTCACAGCTCTGCTCTTCCTCCTTTGCACTGATCCCCTCTGCCCCTTGGTCTGGGCATCCAAAGCCTCAGTGTCAGCTGTTTTTGTGTTGTGCTGATAAAACAAATCCACAGCTTTCTTGTGCCCACAATAAGAAAAAAGGCAGGTTCCTTTTCCGGGCACGTTTTTCCACCAAGCTCGGCTAGTTTCCCTCTCAGTGGAAGAACACAATCAGGAACCCCCTGACTGAAGGGGATCCACCTCTGCCTGTGCCTCAGAGCTGGGAAAAGACATGGGAAGCACAGCTGGACAAGTCTAACACTGCCACAGTGCTTAGGGGTAAGTGCAGATGGTTTTGGGAGCTGTATGATTTGGAAAAGCCATGCTGGACAGTGTTTTGCAGGAAACCCCAAGCCTACACCCAAATGAAGACAGACTATGGCTTTTTACTGCCATTTTTGCATTCCAAGAATGAGGAACAGGGCCCTACTGGGAAAGAGGATGAAAAAATTCAAGTAAGAGGCTTCACATGAGGCTGAAACTTTCATCATCACTGGTTAGCATTACGAAAATGCAGCCCTTGTGCTGGGTAATACCTTGTAACTGGAAGGGCTTAGATGTCACGCCACATTGAAATACGCAAACACTTTTCACCTCAGCTCAGTGAATTCTTGGCATCAATCACAACCGCCTCCTTCTTCACCTGAAGTGGTTTACACAAAACTGCCCATAATTCACTCTTTCTGAGGTTCACTGGCTCAATGAACCAAATCAAACCATCCCTGCAGGTTGCAGCAGGCTCGGCTCGCTGCTCCTCTCCTCCCCCTCACCACGGGCAGCACGAGGGGAGAAGAACTTGCAGTGCACTCCATCTGTGTGAACTGGCCTCACTCTTCATTTTGAGTTTGAAATTCCAGATTCATCCTCTTTGCCCAGCAGCATCCCCCCTGGCTGGGTCAAAGCCGTGCCAGATGCTGCCTTGTTTCTTTATAGCAATATTGCTGCTGCTCTCCATGTGCAGATGTTGGGGTCAGAATTGCCAGCATCAAACTTCTTTCAACATTTCATTTCCCCCCCATACAATCCCTCCTATCTCCCTCATCCAGTGTGAAGTTACCTAAATCCATGCTGAGTCCTCAGGATCCATGGATCAAAGAGAGTGTCATGAGTACAGATTGCTGTGCTAACACAGGCATCTGCAGAGTTCAGCTCTTACTCTGGAAATTTCATCTTCCAGTTGCAAAAGACAGGAATTGGAAAGCTCCAGAGCCTCCTTATCCATCAGAGATGTAAAGGAGGATGAGTGCTGTGAATGTCTCTTGATGCCTTCTAGTGTTAGGCCAAGGACTTAGAGCAAAGCATCAGAGCACAGTGCTGAGCTGTAATATGAGGGGATATTGAGGAGCAAGAGGATATTCTACTTTCCCTCCTTCCTTCCTTCCTTCCTTCCTGGGGATTCCTGGCAGTTAAGCTGAGCTTAAAAACACAGGAAGATCAGGAAGCTATTTGAGTGGACGAGGCCTCTGGCACGTACACTTCAGTCCGACGAGCATCTTGGTGAGTGCTTTGCAGTGTGGGAGGGTCCATGCTGAGATCAACAAGTCTTCCAGCCCTTGGAGCTATTCTGGCTCAAATGGAAGCCCCCATCTGTTATTATCCTCAGGGATCTCCCTGCATAGCAGGGTCATCCTTGGATGTGAAGCTACAGCTGATCAGATGTTGCTGGCGCTTCTTCAGTAGGTGGAAAACAAGAGGCAGAGTGTGGAAAACTCCTTCCTGAAAACTGCACCACTGTGGGGAGAAGCCAAAAAAAAAAAAAGCAAGGCAAAAAGAATCAAATAGATCAGTCTGTTCTGCACCTAAAGACCAACTTTGTTTTATAAGTGAAAATGACATTTATGTTATCAGCCTGCTTCTTTAATGGTCGTTTGCTGACAATGCAAACCCATCACTTAATGGGGTAGGACTGGCAATCCCCCCTGAAGAAAGAGCTCTGATTGGAAAAGCAGAGTTTGATTCAGGTCAGGCTTGAGGTATGCACCCAAAATACTGAAGGCTTTGAGAAGAGGATCAGCACAGAGAGAGGAACTTGCTGCAAGTAATTTAATCAATTAATTTAGCCTGTTTCTTTTTCTCCTTGCTTGCAAAATGTTCACAGGCTGATTACAATTTCTCCAAATTTATTTCTCATTCAAATTTACTCAATGGTATCTTTTGCATTTTTAAAAATAAATAATATTGACTGATTACAAACAATTCTCTGTGAGGACATGCTGTTCAGTATGCAAAATATGGTCTGATTTAGCTAATGACTTGGTCACATGGATCACACAGCATCATTTCTCCTCTGCAAGTGACAGCTATAGATCCTGCAAGTCAGGAAGAAAATCGGAATTCATCAGTGGTGCAGACACTAAGGGAATAGGATCTGATAAACAGGTTAAGGGAGTTAGAAACTTGGAGCATCCTAGAGGAAAAATTAGCCTTCCTGGGATTTGCTGGCTGTGTGTAGTTTATATTTAACTTTCTTTCCTTCCCTATCTCAGACAGTGGTGTACAGCAGGGAGATAGAAATGCCCTTTAATCTTTGTATATCCTAACTAGTTCCAAACCTTTCAAAATTGCTGAATGGAAACTGAGGGCAAGAGAAGAAACATGCAGGATACAGCCAAACCTTAGATTTACCTTTATGCTGTCCAACCAGCATGTTCTCAGCCACAGTGGAAAGCATTCTGCTTTGCTGTTGCTACAAGCCAACAGCAAAATTTCTACAGCCTGGTGGAAACAAAAACACATACAAGAATTGTGACTAAAGGAGAGGATTAAGTGTCGTTTCAGTGCTTGTTCTGAGCTGAGGGATTTTACACCAAAACCTTTTCCCCAGGTCCTTTAAGTTTGTCTCTATTTCAAAAAGCTACAAGTGGAGGTCAGGGGAGGGACAGAGTTCCTTCTCTGCTGTGCATGGGAAGGTGCAGCTGATGCTTCCTCAGTGCCAGAGACTGCTCTAAGTGGGTTAAACCACTGCTTGTTAGGAAAGACATCCACTGAATTAATCCACTTTTTGGTAACCCATGGCCCAGACAACTCCCCAAGCTTCCTTCCTTTGTGACTGGTCACTACATAAGAGATCTCCAAATCCTCCTTGACCAGGTCCTAGCCAAAACCCAATTTATTCCAGGCTTCCATCTTCTGAGACTCTTCCAAGAAGAGGATAACCCAAGTGACTTCTGAATGCAGCCACTTGTAGTACTTTGTTTACCTGGTTCTGTACAAGTGGAAGTCAATTACCTCAAATATTTGCATGGCACGACACCAGGAAAAGGTGGGAGTGCAGATCATGCAAATCAAACTGATACCTGAGCCAAGGCTGCTGTGTCATTTCTCCTCATGCACCATCACCAAGACTGGTCTGGAATTCAGGCCTGGAATTAGGTTGAGATATGGGCAAAGAGTGGAAGAGCAGTATTGTAAATCAGAGGTAACTCCAACGAGGGGAGAGAATGATGCATCGGACTCCATGGATACCAGAAGACTAATTAATTACTTTATTATACTATGTTATTCTATACATCTCAAACTGAATCTGCCAAGCACTCAACCCTGCACACTGCACTGAATCTCATGACTGTCACCCAACAGTTCCAACACACACACACACTTGGCCCTGACAGGCCAAGGGAACAAAGCTCCATCACTTTGGGTAAATAATCTCCATGTTGCATTCTACTTTGGCACAACACAGAAACAGCAAATGATAAGAATTGTGTTTTCCCTTTCTCTGAGGTTGTGAGAATGTGAATCTCAGAAATCCTTGGGAGGAATTGTGCCTTGTTTTTCTCTGAGCAGAGAAATGTGGAACAGAGCATCACTGAGGGCCCTGCAGGGCTGTGTGGGACAGGCTGCACATCCCTGCCTGCACAGGGAGCCCCTGGGGATTTCTGCTCACTGCAGGGCTCTTCTCTAACTCCACATTAAAGCCAAGTTCAGCTACACAAACCTGTGATAATGCCACTATCAAAAAGCTCAGAGCCTTTTGAATCCATAGTGGTATTGCCAGGACAGGGTATTTGGAAGCAGCTGTTAAGGTGTAGGAGTGTGTACACACACAGAGAAATCCAAATGGAATTCTGAATGGTAAGAAACGTGCTTTCTCTTTTAAAAATGCACCTCCCACCCCCATTTTTTTTCTTTTGCAGTTTCACCCTAATGTCACATTCCACTTCTTCCACTGCTTTCGCCTTCCAAAGAAAGCAAGCATGTCCCATTTCCAGCACAATGCTCATTCAGTGCCTGCTTCCAGTGCTGATGGCTTTCTCAGATGGGAGATGTTGTGCTAGACAGCAAAAAAATGAACAAAAAAATAAACAATNTCTCTTTTAAAAATGCACCTCCCACCCCCATTTTTTTTCTTTTGCAGTTTCACCCTAATGTCACATTCCACTTCTTCCACTGCTTTCGCCTTCCAAAGAAAGCAAGCATGTCCCATTTCCAGCACAATGCTCATTCAGTGCCTGCTTCCAGTGCTGATGGCTTTCTCAGATGGGAGATGTGCTAGACTGCAAATAAATGAACAAAAAAATAAACAAGTAATGGGCAGGATTCATTGTTTTTTACATGCCTTAGCATTTGACTTTTCAGATTGGCAGCACCATGGGAAAGCCAACACTTGATAAAGAGCAGTGCATATGGGGAATAGGAGGGACAAATTTTGAAGCTGTAATTCAGGTAAGTGAGAGCTGAGAGGGTTTTTTCCTTCTTTTTTTCCTATTTTTTCCTTTTTTATTGTCTTTTTTTCAGTCAATGATTTTAGAACACAGATCATCAAATCCATACTAAAGAGAATTTCTAGGGTAATACTTTCAGCCTTGACTCTCAGATTAGTACCTATTTTTAAATAGTACTCTAAAATGTCTTAGCTGTATAAGTACCTGAGACCTCAATGTTTCCCTTGTGTATTAAACTGAAACTTAATTTGATTAAAAATATTTATTTTTGTTTTAGTATTTCCAACTATATATTGAGAAAAGGAAAAAAACCCAAACAAAGTAAGAACCAATTCACCTTTTTGCCATTTACAATGACTCTTTAGCTATCTGACTATATTTCCCTAATTAATCTCTCTACATATTAGCTGTTCTTTATTAAAGGTAAGTTTGTAGAGGACTAAACCATACAATAGAACCATGTTAAATTGAATATCACAGTAAAATCTCAATAAGCACAAGTGTTTTCCTTTGTTTTAGAAATCAATAGATATTTAATTAACATGGGGTAAGAACTCTTGGAGTTAGAAGAATCCCTACAGATTAAATGAAATCATTATTACAGGTTTAGTGAGAACACAGATACTTCTGAATAATTTCAAAGTTTTCTATAAACAAGGATGAATTGAAATACTCTCTTCTCTTCCAACATGCTGCAAAAATTGATGCTTTATCCCCAACATCCTCGTAACCTGGGCACTCAGACACGCACTCAGTAAAGAGGCAGAGCACTGGTTGAAGGAATGCACACTCATGCCATTTCCTGAGGAATTAGGCAATTCTTCCTGGCAGTGGCTGGTAGTTACCAGAGACTGTGTTAGTTCAAGGTGGGAACACCCATGTGAGTAAAAAGCACTCTTCCCATGAGCACTGAGTGAACTCTGACACACTAAAAATCCCTAAGAATTTTCCAAATTCTCACTCCTTCTGGGTGCTTTATTTGATTTTAGGTTGTCCAGCCTGTCTGTCCATCCAGCCCTTGATTTTGGGATGCCTGCTGGTGAAGACACGACCCTCCAAGAGGGACTGCTGGATCACTTAAAGGATATCACACAAATAAATATTCCATGGGAGCTTGGTGCCTTCCACTGACACTTTGTTGATAAGCCCTGTTTTTAATTTCTCTGGTTTTCACCCCAAGGAAATCTAAGAATATTTTCACACATGTAGCGTTTCCAAGAAAATGTTGAGGCAGCATCAAATATTTGGGAGAGGAATTAAGGAAGGTTTGTACAAGATAAGCCAGTAGAAAGAACCATGAGAAAAACAGTGCTGAAAGAAGGAATATTTCTGGGATTTCTGGAAATTCCCATTGTTGCTGTCAGTGCATGGCCTATATTGTTACACTTGTGTGTTAAATAAAGGCAGTGTGTTAAATAAAAGTACTTTTCAGGTAAAAGTAATACAAGTCTTTTGTTTTGGTACTCTGAATTCTTCAACGTAGCAGGGGTAGATTTGCCCAGAGGAGTTGTGAATACACACTCCCTGAAAGTGCTCCAGGATAGGCTGGACAGGCCTTGGAGCAATCTGGTTTAGTGGAAGATGTCCCTGCCCATGGCAGGGGCTTGGAATGAGATGATCTCTAAAGTCCCTTTCAATGCAAACCATTCAATAGTTCTATGATTTTTTGGAGGGAAGAAAATAATCCTTGCTTTCATGGGCTACACAGAACATTTATACCATGTAAATAAATAAATTACTTTATTTATTTTTTATTAATTAATTATAAATGGTGAATATAGGGTGATTGTCACTGACATGTTTTCTGAAAAATGTCTTTGCCAGGATTTTTCTCCTGAGAAGCCTCAGAAAAGAAATGTAAACAATAACTATCTGATGCCTGTGAAATGTGGTCTGGAGATGGTTTACCAACAGGTACATCTTTGATTGGTCTCATGTGGATTGTTTTTACTTGATAACCAATCACAGCCAGCTGTGTCGAGCTCTCTGCATCTGTCACAGGGTTTTTATGATCATTCCTTTCTAGCCTGCTGATGAAATCCTTTCTTTCTATTCTTTTAGTATATTTTTAATATATAATTTTCTTA
>WBNQ01050640.1:9696-22866 GCA_013401375.1 Spizella passerina | reverse complement strand
AATAGAATAGAATATCATAATATAATAAATCAGCCCTCTGAAACATGGAGTCAAGATTCCCATCTCTTCCTTTGTCCTGGGGACCCACAAACACCGCCACAGGTGATGATGGTTTTGGGGAGGAAAAACACTGAAGTTTCTCTTTCTCCCCTGCTCCAAGCTGCCTGAGACAACAGCATCTCCTCTCCCCTGAGCTGTCAGGGAGGGGCTGGGGATCCAGCATCCCTAATCAGTGCTCCAGAGAGGGATGGGGAGGAGGGGAAGAGCAGAAGGGAAGAGCAGGGCAGACATGGTTGGACGGCATCGTTTGTGCCAGGACTGAGGCTGCACACCTCAATCCTGCACCCACACCGCGAGAGCAAAGCCCAGATTATGGATGGGCTGTGGAGCACAGTGCCTGGAGATGGATTTTATCAGAGAGCCAGCTGCAGATTAACCTGCTGGCCCCTCATCAGGGCTGTGCTCCTGCACCATCCATTACCAGGCTGGGATGGGGAGGAGGGGAGCTGGGCCAGCTTCACCACACGCTGCTCTGTGTCCTGCTGGAAGTTTTGTTTTGCTTTCTTCACTGGCTTCCAGGGTAAGAATTCTTGGAGTCTTTATTTACTGCCAAGAGGAAGCAGTGTGTGACTGTGGAAATACCTGTCGCCTAATTAAATTGTCCACAGAGGAATTTTGGAAAGCGCTTCTAATTCAGGAGCTTAATTTAGGCTAGGCCTGTGCACTGCAGCTTTCTGTCTTATTATTAGATGGAATTTTAATCACTGCAGATCTCCCCCCACCCCCAGCATTTTTCTCCTCTCTCCCCATCTCCTAACAACCTGATTCTGGCACAATTCCCTTCCCCTTTAACCCTCCTGAGCTAAAAATAATATCCTCTTGGAACTAGCCAAAAAGAAAAAATAAAGGGGGAAGGGGGGAAATAAAGGAGCGAGCAAGCACTGAACCAGAGGTGTTTAATTAGCAGGAGTGAACTGGAGATGAGTTCAGCAATCATTTTTCAGCAGCCTCTCTAGAGACAGAGCAAACACACTGTGAGACAGACCCAGCTCACAGGTCCCAGGGGAAGGAAGGTGCTGCTCAAAGGGAACCTTAAAGCTGTAACAGCTGCAAGATGCAGCACCCATGTGCCTGGATTAAAACAAGGAAAGGATCTTGTGGTGAGCGCAAGGATGCTGTAAACAAATGGCCTTAGGTAAATATTTGAATCTGGCCCATTTCAGTCTGTTCACTGCTGTTCTNGTCTGAAGTGAGACCTCAAGCAAGTGTAGGCCTCAGAGTGGACCAAACACCATGAACACACCTTTAAGGCACATTAAAACACTCAGATGGGAAGCATTAAATATGGTTAAAATGAGTAGTCAGGCTCTGTCAGGTAATGGCTGTATGCAGGCCCAAAGGTACCAGCCTCTGATGCTGACATCCATGCCATCCTCACAGGGAAAAACCCTGCAGTGGCTCCATGGCCAACAGAGCACGGCACAGGCTGTGTGGGGAGAGAGTTTCACCATGTCCATGACCCTGCACCTACAGTGCTGCCACTGCCACCATGCTCTGACCCTTCCCAGAGTGCTCATTTTCCTTTCTGAGGATTACAGGAAAAGCCAGCAAATTTGTCTTGCCTAATCAAGCCTCTATGACACCACTATAACACACAAGTAGCTCTGCTCCAGCAGTAAGTTTTAGACCAGGCCCGTGTGTGGATGTGGTGTGGTGTAACTGCACACTTGTGTATGGTGTAAGTACATCAAAGAGGTTTTGCTCAAGTAGTTTGTGCTGAGAATCATTTTCCCTGATTCTTGCATCAGCTTTGGGCACTGCCCCTGCTCCTGCATGCACACAGCTCTGTGCCAAGGGGGAGGAAAAGCTGCTCTATCCAAGGACTGGAATCTCAGATTCTCTGTTTGGACAAGGCTCAGAAACTTCTCTCTATCTTAGCAGCTGGATTTAGTCTGAATCATCTCCTAGGATTCTCTGCCTGCTACAGAGAGAATTTCTAATCCCACCTGGGATTAAATTTGTAGGCCAAGGCATCACAACATCAATATTGATTTTAAACCCAGCGAGAGCAATAGGAGCCACAAGAAAGAGAACAGGATAATGTATTGATCTATCACCTTTTCAAGGAAATATATATATCTATATGTGTCTATACTTATAGGGAAATATATCTATATTTAATACACATAATACATAAAATATTGTGTGTTATATACAATAAATAACTGGATTTATTCCTTCTTCACCTCTGCTTCTGCCCAAGGCACACTGGACATGAGGTAAAATGACCAGTTGACACCTGACCTAGGCACTGAAGTTCTCCCAGTCCAGCCTGGGATCCGGAAACACTTTTGGCATCTTGAGCATATTATAGGTTACACCAGTATGAACTCAATCTGGTTAAAGGTGCTGATTTGCACCCCAAAACTGAAGCACTTTGATTTTGTAAATTTGCAGTCTCATATACATATACATACACACACACACACACACAAACCCCCCTAAACTTTTGATGTAACTTTGAATTGCCTTTTCCTGGTCAGCTGTATTTACCAGACTGTATTTAGTGCCAGGACCATTAAGCATCAATCATTCATTGTTTCATTAGTGCTGAAATGACTTTCTAATTGACTTTGTAATTGTAGTTAAAAGCAACTTTTGCACAAGCTCCAAGAAGTCTTGTCTGTGTCCTGCCTTTCATCTGCTGTCATTGGAACTTCAGCAGAATGGTATCAGACAAACCACTTGTTCATAGGATATTGCTTTATCTTGTATTAAGTTTGATTTTACTTTTTTATTTATATATAATGTTTCTGCATTATGGGATATCTGCATGATTATTATCCAGCCAGGAGCTGAAGCATCACACAGCGACTCAAGAAATGCACCATAGGCAGCAGAGCTTCCAAAATATTCTTGACACTTTTGAAACCTGGACAATGCTTTTTAAATGGCCTCTGACTCAAGAAATACACCATGGACAGCAGAGTTTCCAAAATATTCTTGACACTTTCGAAGCCTGGGCAATGATTTTTAAATGGCCTCTGGTTTTCAATCATTAAATGTGGTTAAAATGAGTAGTCAGGCTCTGTCAGGTAATGGCTGTATGAGTGTCCAGGCCCAAAGGTGTGAGCCTCTGATCCTGGCATCCATGCCATCCTCACAGGGAAAAAAAATCCTGCTTTTTGCAAAGGCAGATTTTCCCTAATTAAATCTCGTGTGCACTTCCCCTGGGCTGATTCTCTGGTGTGGCCTGGGTGCCAAGGCCCTCGGGCTCAGCAGGGCAGGGCAGGCACTGAGCAGGAGAGGCACTGAGTGTGCTCGAGCTGGGCAGCAGCACCAGCTCCTCCATCACCCAGATGGGATGCCCTGGCTGCACAGAGGGGCAGGAAAGGGAAGCACGAGGGAATGCTGCTTCCCCCAGCCCAAGATAGAAGGCAGAGCTCTCCCCTGCTTTTGGCTCAGGAACAGGAGGGGCATTTCCCCACCTACTTCCCCTTATGTTGGCTCTACCAGCATGGAAGGCAACAGGCTACAAAACCACAGAGGAAACAAATCTGCAATGAGAACAGCCAGAGCTGCTAAAAATGCCAGAGGGAAGCAGATCTGGCTGGGAGGCAACGCCTGGGGTGATGGGGGCCAGAGCTGATTTATTAAAAACCATGCTGAGGCCTTATGGGGCTGGTTCATGGAGACTTCAGCAGCCAGTAATGAATCCTTTTAAAGGGATCCACATCTCCATCACTGCCTTGGAGAGATCAGCATTCAGGGCACTGTTAACCCCAGCTAATCTCTAGTGCTCGGAAGGGTCCCCTCACTGAGGTCATTGTTGCCATTATGAGATTATTGTAAAGTAAATACACTTGATTGGTTTAAATGTGTCACATTCTCAGCTAGTCTTCATAAAAATTTCATTGCACTATGCACTATTTCACTGCACTATGCTAAGTCCAGCTGCAATTCCCAAGTCATTATCTTGCTTTTCCAAAAACTCCTGTTGAATCCTAGAGCAGAAATTAGTCTGGGTGATAGCACTGAAAATATCACTTTCTAACAGCTTTATTGCTTTATTTGTGGTGGGTGGGCTGGATCTCAAGAAGTGTTTCATGCAGGAGCAGCATTTCTAGAGTCAAGCTCTCCATGGACCTGACAGAGCTTCTCCTGATTTTCTCCAGGATGAGAGGAAGCTCAGATCCTGGCACAGACAAATCCTGCTCTGCTCCTGCAGTGCAGCTCACACTCCACAGCTCTGGAATGAGAACAGTTCTGGTCACCACAGAGTGTTCTCTGGAGCCCTTCACAGCTGCAGGAATCACAGCTGCAGGAAATACCTTCCCTGCCCAGGCCAGGGGATGCTTTTGCTTCCATTTGTCCCCTCAGCACCATCACAGTGCTGTACCTGTGGATATCCTTCCATCAAGTGTGCTCAGAGCAGCTCCACTCAGAGAACCAGAGAGCAAGGGATGGCACAAAGGAGGGGCAGCCCAGCTTGTCCCTGTCCCTTTTCCTTTGTCCTTTTTCCTTTGGCCTGGCCTCCCCCCAGCTTCCTACCTGCCACTGCCATTGAGGCTGAGAGGGACACCAAAAATATCTGGCTGCTGACTTTGAAAGCAAAGGCAAATAAAAAGAAAGCAAGGCCTTGTTCCTCAGTAAAAAAAATTGCTGATTTTTTTAGGCAATTCCATTTATCATTATGTGGTGTCTCCTGGTTCTGATCAGCTGCCTGGGGATCCTGCCTTGCACTCTTAATTAGCTATAAGCATTGCAATAATGAATGGAGTGCTGGGGTTAGTGTGGGGCTCAGCTGGACTCCTTTTTGTGTCCCATTTTAGTGCCCAGGCTTGCTGACCTTTGCTGTCTGAGCTGTTGACCTGGCTGCTGCATGTTTTGCTTTTGAGCATGAATCCAAAAGTGCAGATCAGAGCAGAGGGGTTGGATAAACAATCTGATTTCTACTCAGAGCAGCAGAGCTGACTGGTGAGCGTTCAGGTAAATCAAACCCTTCACTCTGCTGGCCATGCCCTCTGCCAACCCCCATGCTGGAGACAGGCTCAGGCACTACCTCAGCTCCCTGAGTAGTTTTAAAAAGGGGTTTTCTGCAAAGGGCTAATCCTCCCTGCCTGACTTACACAGTCCAGGTGTGGTGTTTGACGACAATTTTTGGTTCTGATATGAAATTATTCCTCTCCAAACAAAAAAAAAATTCCCTTGCAAAATTCTGGTTTTGAGACCCATCCTTCGGCAGCTCTCCTACTTAGGTGGATTTAAGGGTGAAAGGAATGACATAATTTATCTGATAGGCCAGTCTGGAGCTGCTCAGGGGGTTTCTTTGCCAGAGGTCAGCACAAAGAGCAGGTGGCCTGGCCCTTGACTTTCCAGGACAGGACTTGGTGCCAGTGTGGGCTCAGAGAAGGAGCAGAAGCTCTTTTGTCACGTCATCACTTTGGCACTTCTGAGTTGCTTCTGAATATATTGGCAATTTGAACAGTGCCAGCTGCAGTGGTTTTATTAGATATTTCCTGGAATTTGAAATTAATGTGAAGTCTTAAGTTCCTAAAAGCCAGGAGAGTCTAGATTTTCTCAGCCACTTTCATCAAATCAGACAAAAAATTGGACCCAAATATATCATGATCTTGAATAAACTCAAATGAACTAAAACTTATTGTATAAAAACCTTGGGTACATCAATTTATTGATAATCTTGGCAAGGCCTAATTTTGGATAGCTAAATCTGAATCTTCAGCCTCAATGGACCTCTGATTTGATTTGATTCCAGGTTTGATTCCATGGTTCAATCAAACCGCAGGTTTGATTCCATGACTTCAGGAGAGCACAACAGATAAAAAATGATGGGGAAACAGTCTCTCAAGCTCTGGTGAGCTGAGCAGAAGGAGAACTGTCTGTCTGCTGTGGTTTTATTGATATCTATGAACATTCAGGTGAGCTTGGAGATGGATCCCTACTCACTCAGTGAGGGCTGAGCCCAAAACAGACGCTCTTAAAACTCCTGGAACTGCCTCTCATCACCTGTCACCACAAAAAACACAATGTGCATTCCAGATCAATGTAATATATAAAGCTGCAGCTTGATTTATGCAAATGCATTCGATTTTATGCAAATGTACAGCTGACCTTTCTTTGGTTGGAGTAGGTTGGCAGGTACAGGCGTTTGAGCTGGAGTGCAGCAAAAATGAAAAGGTGTCTGCATTATGCAATGGAGTTTTCTTCAGAGAACAAATATCTCTGGTTACCTACAGCAAAGGCTATGTGATGGAATATTTTGTGAACATTTCTTGAAGCGAAATCTCCAAATCCTTGCAGAGAAAAGCTGCTTGGATTTTTCAATAGAAGTTTATTTTCAGCCAAAATAAGATGTCGCAGCTGAAGGAAAATGTATTTGAAAAGAATCAGGTTTTAGACAGAAAAAGGCAGCAGGGGAAAGACAAATCTGAAAAATGTTCACTGATGTGTTTTTGGTTTGAATTTCAGGAAAAGGCTTTTTTTGGTAAGCTGGTTATTTATTGAAAGTCAACTTCAAAAACACATTTACTTACAGTGTCACTTGTAGTTTTCTTTAAAACACTTGCAATCCTCCCTCTCCTCCTCTAAATTTTCTGTGAAATAAACCAACAGTATATATTTTGATTAGGAGGAAACACGATTGAACTCAACAGCTGTTGGGAGTTCATATGAATGTTCAGAAACATTATTTTAGAAGAATCTGATGAATTCTGCTTTCTCAGCAGCAATGACTTTTTTCTGAGCTGATATATCCCTCTCCTATGTTGATAGTAACTGATCCTGAATTTTACTACACATTTTCAAAGTATTACTTGTGTAATAACAGCACAGCTTCTCTGTTAGCCATCACAGAATTCAGGCAGCTAAAACCCCTACACAGCTTTAAAAATATACCCTTGCTAAGCATACAGTCAGGAAATAAAAAAAAAACAACATGAAAAAAGAGGAAGGGAAAAAGGCAGCCTTGTGCCCCAGGCTCTGGAGTACAATCTAGGGAGAGTTGAACCCTGGGAAGGACAAATATCCATCATGGGGCAGAAGAAAACCAGCATGGAAATAGGAGGCAAAACAGAATTTCAGTCATCTTTGCTGTGTAAATACAAAGCTGAGAGTGGATTTAATTTTTTTTTCTTTATTTTTTTATATTTGGAGAAGAGCTGAGGCAGGCTTAAACTCTAAATTGGAATGGGCCTAGGAAGGGAGAGGTGCCATCAGAGCTGGACCCAGAGCCCTGCCAGGATGGGATCAGCCCTTCATCAAGGTCAGTCTGGCACAGGGCAGAGCCAGTCCCTGCTCCATCAAAGGGTGCAGGTTTCTCCTCAGCCTGCACTGCCCAGGACTTGGTCAATGAAACAGAACTCGTCTGGAAGCTGGACTCAAATCAGAATCACAACCCACAGATAAAATATCACTTATTGTAGTGACCTGAAATGACAATAACACCACAGAAATATCTTCAGTCCTATGAATCAGAGGCAATCAAAGATTTGGTCATGTTGGGCATGGCTGAACTGGTTGTTCAGAGGGGAACTGGACTCCCTTTAGGGTTAAGTTGGGCATCAAAGAAAAGAGGGGAATTGGACTCCTTTTAGGATTAAGTTGGGCATCAAAGAAAAGAAAATCTCCAAGTCTGATGCGTGACATAAGGTGGAACCAGGCCTAGTGAGATATTAGGGCATTTAACTCGTATTTGGCAGCCGAGGGGGTGAATTTAGAGCCTGAATACTTCCCTAGGTCAGAATCTTGGTAGCCAGTGACAAAGATACCCCTAATAAAAATCGAGCTGCCTTGTTGTGTGTGTCTCTCTCCTTGAGCTGACCAGGTTTCAGCTTTGCTCCTGCACGCTGGTGTGCTGTGAGGAGCTCTGGGGCTGCCCCACTGGCTCTGGGCTGTGATGGTGCTGTGCTGATGGCCCAGGCAGGAGCTGACCTTCCCACTCTGTGTTCAAACCCAGTGCAGTGTGTTTTGCAAAGCTTCAAAGTGCCACTTAACGGGACTTTCATTTTCCTTCCAGCTGAAGGGAAAGTGTTGTTAAACTCCCAGGCTGGCAAGCTGGAGTTTACACAGATGGAACAGTTAGTGCAGACCACAGAACAAATACCAGCGACCAACCAGTTTCACACTTCTAAAGAAAGAAAGAAAGGAATGGCAGAGGCAGGCCAAAGCAAACAGGCCTTGGAAAACTCGAGCCTGCTGGTTGGAATTTTCAGCTGTTACATTTTTTTCACATTCAGGCTCTTTTGGAGATCTCTCAATTCAGCAAAGCAGCGAGTGCTTTTGCATTCATATGAAATGATTTAAAGCTCCGTGAGGAGTGCTGTGCTCAGTCCCAACAACCACAAAACATACATTGTTTGAAATTTTATAAATGTGGTTTTCACTGAGAGCCACATTTTAAATAAAAAAACCTACATTTTCTTTCCAGCAAATAATATGTTGTTGAATATACCACATCTTGCCTAGCTGTGGCAGTGGGGTGTGTCCCTCTCTGATTTTTTTTAATTTAAATTTTCAAACCTGAGGACAAGTCCTTTGCCCCCAGAAGGGCCCTGAGTCCCCTTCCTTAACCTGGCTGTCATCTGTCTCACTCCCCTCGGTGCTCCTGCCCAGCTGAGCAGGGCTGGGTGCCCCAGGGGCTCATCCACGCTGCCCTGCAATCAGTCAGAAAGGTCATTGCTGAGTATTGCTGGCCAAAACCCCTGAACACCCTGCCCTGCTGCTGCTGGGCCTCAGAGCAAAGGACCAGGGCAGGAATTAAGCCAGGTCTCTCCCGTGGCAATGGAAGCATAACCTCTGGGCCAACCCCAGAGGATTTTATTTCATTAAGACACCGGGGTCATGCCTCCCTTCATTCAGCCAGCCTTTAATTCCCATCCTCCAGCAACAAAGGAATTGCTAAAGAATTAAAAAACCTGTCTCCTGTGAACACACAGGCAGAGCCACTGAAGTGGCTCCACTTGGCACCTGAGACCTGCTGGGTAAAATTGTTAGGAGTGGGAAAATTGGTTTGGATAAAATTATTCTCTTCAATTCCCAGAGACCAGCATTCAAATGCAAACCTCACTCTGAAATGGAAACACTTCCTGCTGTATAAACTGTGACTTGTGCTAACAGCACCGAGGCAAGTCCTGCTCCTGCTGGAGCAGATGTTGGTTGGAGTGGCTTCAGATCTCTCCATCAGCTGGCTGGGTGTCTGCAGGGTCCTTCTCTCACTTGGGATTTATGCTCATGGAGCACAAGCAGCATCTTGCTCTGAACTGTTTCATTCAGTGCCTGTTTCTACGTGGTTTTATTTCCATGTGCCAGAGGTGTGTGGTTTTGTCCTTGCTGTGTTAGCTATCGCTTCCTACCCCGCCATGCACAGTAAGACTACCCAGTTCCTCACGTTGCTGGCATCAGATTCTGCTAAATCAGTCCAGACTTGACACAGAACTACAAAAACCCAGTTTCATTTAGTGGAGAGAATTCCCTGTTTATCCGGGCTAAGGCAAGAATGGATAAAGCCCTCAATAACCTGGTCTGGTCAAACAGGCCCTCCTGAGGTCCTCTCAAACCTGAATTATTCTGTCATTCTAAGGCAGGCACCTGCCTTGTAAAACTGGGGTAGGTTTTCCTGGGACAAGGAGCTGAAGGATCTTGCAGGTCCCCAGAGTGAGTAGAGCCTCTCCAACATGGCAAGCAAGAATTTGCACAGGGAGCTACATCCATGTCCCACCCATCTCCTCCCTGGCAAGGTGTTACCTGTTCAGAAATGGGATCATGAATCAAATGCAATGCAAAATCCTTCCCTGGTGAAGCCACAAGAACATTGCTGCACCATTAGAGACATTGCAGTAACTCAGTATTATTTATAATGTAATTTTTTCAGCTAATATTCATGTTTATACATGATAATTTCACATAATAGTCATGTAATGAATATAAAAAATAAATACACGTAATATTAATATAAATAAATACACTTAATAAATACATGTAATATTCATGTGTATACATACAATTGTTTACACAATCATACTAAACTGGACCCATTGACTGTCCTTGCTTATTGAGGGAGGTTGAATGAGATGACCTTTAAAGGTCCCTTCCAATCCAAACTATTCCATAGTTTATTCTATATACCATCCCTGAATTCACAGTATTTTTCCCTTATTTCAGTGCCAATGCATGTAAGGAAGATACTGTCTATAAAAGGGGAGGATAGATTGCAATCTTCCTCATTGCTCTGCAGTTCCTGCTCACAGGAACCAGTCCCTCCCTTTCAAACAACCTTTGCTGCCAGGATCCCAGGATGATCCATGGCAGGAGGCACCAGAGGACCACGGCAGCCAGTGCAACGTGACGCATTTACTGCACTGCCACGTCCTGCAGCTCGGCGCTAATGACGTCTGGGTATTGAAATAACCTCCACAGGGAGCAGCGCTGCAACACCTGCTTCTTCTGCTGGAGAACTCAGCCTTCAGCTCCTGGCTGCAATGGGAAAAAAGAAAAAAATAGATATAAAAAAAAGACCTTCTCAGAGAGGCTGCTGAAGTGGAATGTCACATTAGGGCATGCTTGTTAATGACAAACCATTGCAAGGTTGCCAAGTGTTCAAAAAGATGCTCCCAGGATTGCTAGTATTGGAATGTTTTATGTAACATTTAATTATCGGAGGTTCAGATTACGTGCGGTAATATAAATAGAAAAAGCAAGAAAACCTTTCATTAAGTGGTGCTCAGTTATCATTAATCACATATTTATTATATGATAACATAGCATAAGAAGGTTTGGAACACAGATCTGGTGGTTGAAGTGTCTCTGACATGGAGCGGAGCTAACGAGGACAGAGGGTCAAGTTCTGCCCTCAGTTAAATCAGCAAAGAGGTGAATTCTGTTGGTGCAGTCACAAATTGGAACTCAGCATTCCCATTCCAACCGTGGGCAAAAGCCTTGCCCACAGCAGGATCAGCTACTTTATGTATTTATGGCTTGAGATGGGATTGCTGCGTCCAGCAAAGCACACCGCCACTCCAGCAGGGATGTTTGGGTATCCTGTTCCATGGAATTTACATTCCTCTGGGGTTTTTTGCTCTCTACAAGGCTAAATGTACCCAGGGAAGCTGCTGGGAACTTCAAAGCATGATATCTCTGAGGGATAATTTTCCTTCTGAATGTTTCCAGTGGGAATTTCTAACAATTTGGCAGAGCAAATTGTGAGATCACCTTCTGACGTGTGTTGCTAAGAAGAAAAATGAGTTAATACCTGACTGAGATGAATAAAAGATTTAGGTATTTACACCTTTCTTCAGGCTGTCTTCAAACTCAGGCAGGCATAGATTATATCATTCACAGTCACACAGTTTTCCAATGTTAAGACATTCTTAATCTTTTACTTGTTTATTTATTAATTTAGTTAGTTCCTTATTTTTTATGAATATTTATATTCTGGGGAATGGAAGAGCATTTGGAGGCAGCACTGATAAACAAATTCACTATATTTGTCCTAATTCAGGTCCTGTTCATAATCAATATGAGGTACTGCCAGGAGGATTTTCTGCTGAAAATAAAGATGACTATATGTAGCTGTACATACATCTCCTTTTTATTTCAGTAAATATTATGATTTGTGGACAAATGGTCAATGGTCAAAGGGTCAGTGTTTACCCAGTTAGAAACTAATACCTGAGAGCCATTTATCTCTGCAATGACACTGCCAGCATCCAAAAAGATTCTGTGATTTACTTTGTTTGAAAAAATCTAGGCAAAATACAGTATTAATACAGTGGGCACATTCTTGAAAAAATAGAAGTATCTCCTCAGTCCAAATTTTTTCTTTCTCTCTTCTATTTATTGACTTTATTGTTTTCATAAATAAAGTATTTAGTTTTTTTGCTGTATGTTTAACATCTACTGAAATATGACCATTCCTTTAGTTTTCTTAAGTATGTAAAGTACTATTTCCAGGTCTAATTTTTCCTCAGTGAATGTAATAAATGCCTTGAGAAATGTCCCTATGGTTGTCAAAACAGATGTGAAAAGTTAAAAATACCTTTTTTTTCCTGTATAGATTAAAGCCATTGGCAAATTTAATAATTTGTAGAGGAGATGATCCCTGTTTGCAGAACAGAAAGTTTGTTCTTTGGTGCTTATATGTAATACCTGCTGTCAAACAGCCCCACATTTCAATCCAGCAGTGTCTGCATTTGCTGAAAGTTCTTCCCCTCCCGACATTGGAAAGCTCATTGGGATAACTTTGGAGGACAGATATTATTACTATATTTAATTTTTGAAACTCCACTGGAAAAGTTAAGCACTTAGAGAAATCCCTACACTTATTACATTCAACTTTTCCCCTTGTAAGAAATGACTGGAGAGTTTGTGCTTTTAATTATTATCATTCTCCCCTGAAATTATAGGCAGAGCACTCAGTGACATTCGAAACATAAATTACTGGCCTGCAGCCTTGTGCTACTGTTTCTCTATCTTTCTGCCAGGGCTTCAAATCAATTTTCTGCATTTCTTTCACATTTTCTGAAGAAAATTGTGGAAAATAGCTGTTGGCACATGGCATTTTTCCACAATGGTTAGAACTGTTGAATGGAGCTGTAATGGGCTGCCTTGGAGAAACCAGCCCCATTAAAATGCCAGCTTCAGATGGATCAGAACACGCTCTCAATTGGAATTTCATAACTTTTCCACAGGAAGAGCAACATAATTTTCCTTGGTTTTGCCTGTAGTCCTGTAGCTTTGCTTAAAAATAAAATTAGCTGCCTCCTAATTTTAATCTCTTCTCTTCTCTTCTCTTCTCTTCTCTTCTCTTCTCTTCTCTTCTCTTCTCTTCTCTTCTCTTCTCTTCTCTTCTCTTCTCTTCTCTTCTCTTCTCTTCTCTTCTCTTCTCTTCTCTTCTCTTCTCTTCTCTTCTCTTCTCTTCTCTTCTCTTCTCTTCTCTTCTCTTCTCTTCTCTTCTCTTCTCTTCTCTTCTCTTCTCTTCTCTTCTCTTCTCTTCTCTTCTCTTCTCTTCTCTTCTCTTCTCTTCTCTTCTCTTCTCTTCTCTTCTCTTCTCTTCTCTTCTCTTCTCTTCTCTTCTCTTCTCTTCTCTTCTCTTCTCTTCTCTTCTCTTCTCTTCTCTTCTCTTCTCTTCTCTTCTCTTCTCTTCTCTTCTCTTCT
>WBNQ01050639.1:16575-29092 GCA_013401375.1 Spizella passerina | reverse complement strand
CCCACCCCTTTCACTGCCTCCTACTGCTGTCACCATTTACTATGGACATTCATGCCTAAGCAGCAGCCAGGAAAAAAACAAGAGAATGTCTAAGTATTTTATCTGGAAAAGCAGGAAGGGTGATATGTGGTGCATAAACTTCTAGACTGTCTCTTTATTTACTTTGTTTTCTGCACGTAGTACCTGGTGTTGCATGGCAGCTGCAAGAGAGATCAGTCTCAATGTTTGGGCTTCATCTGAACTCAGAACTCAAAGTAAAGGTCAGGAGCCATGACCCTAAATAGATTAAACTAAATAGAAAAGTATATAGAAACCCTGCTGTATGAACTGTTAACCTGAGGGGGGAAATCACTTTGCATTCATCTCTAGACAGGGGTTAAACTGAGTTTGGAGACAGGGTGCTTCAGCTCCACTTAAAATTAGTTAATATGTCTGCAACACTGATTAAATGAGAAACAATAATGTATTCATCTCAGACGTTCTTATTAGGCTTTTTAAATTAACCTATCCCTAAAACACAGCAGATTTCACCATTCGTTATTTTTATTTCCCTTTAACCAACTCAGTAAGGTGGCTCAGAGTTATTTCTCACTGGGAAGATTTCTTTGCAAATAAAATGCTAAAAAGACATTACACAAACCATTAGACTTCACCAAGCTTTGCAACTATTTTTAGGTGTAGAATAAATCTCATAGCTGCAAGGCTTGATAGTTTTTGTTTTATTAAAGATTAAAAGAAAGAAACCTACACTTTTTTTTTTACAAGTGAAAACCCAGAAGTTTAATTAGCAACCAAAGGCCAAAGACAAAAAGAGAAAGACACTGATAGATGGACAGAAAATACTGTTATGTTATGAAAAAAGTTCTGTTTCAGACTTATTCCAGTAGTACTTCCTACAAAACAAAGCACTCCTTTAGGAGTTGCTCTGCTGGGAGCCTAACACTATTAATGAATTAGTGAACGCTGATTCTGATTTAAGACAGTTGGCTTTTAATAAATTACTCCCCATACACAGTGCAGCCGGTCCTTTTCATGCTGCTTTGCTGCTGATTGCATTATCTTAAATGAGAATGAGAAGCAAATTCAGTGTCTCTGTTCTAGGCACAAAACTTTCAAAAGGAATTGTTTTATTGCTGTATCAGTAGGCTTTATGAGTGATTAATCATGGTAAATATAGTTTCAAAGTTAATAACTATGTGTACCTTCTATGAATGCATCCTGCATCTTTCATTCATAAATTAAGATGCAAGAAAGTGTTTTATAGAGCATGAAGATTATTTGCTTGTTTCACAAATCACATTAATTCACTTAAGTACATTTGTTAGGCTGTGAAAGTATGAAAGTTGTGTGAAATGATGTGATAATCCTGGTGCATGAGACTTTTTAAATGCATTTTTTGAGTTTTGAATTTCTTGTAACATACAGTTGTTCTACTGAGTTTGTAGTTGTGTATAAAAATAACAATGTTTCAAGAAAAAACCTTTGCTTTCCAAATGTCCATGTATTTGTACCATTACCATCATCATAGAAATAAATTGAGTTTTTGATCAGCAAAAGCAACAACATCTATCTTACACTACAAAATTGAGATTCATTCAAAGATGGAGATAACTGTGATTTTGCTGTTACTGTGATGAAGCACTAGCAAATAGAAAAAGAACTTATATCTGTGTCTAGATCTTCCCAAGTTTTCTTATTAGAAGACAAGATTTCTCCTGAAAAAGGTGTACTGCGAGCACCCAATTTTTCAAAGGAACAAATACATATGTCCAAGATTTGGCAGCCATTTTTCAGGTTTTGTGAGAGATTGCACCATATTCAAAACCAGAGATATAATTATTAATATGAAACTATATCAACTATCCAAGGGCTGTAGTGTGAGACACATATCTGGGGTGTAAGGCTGGAACTCTGTATGAAGGATAGAGAACCACTTTTGTGTTTAACTCCATTTCTCACATCTAGTCCTGAGCCCTAACAGACAAGCAATATAGACCAACAAAATGAAAATGATATTTCATAGCTACAATGAATGAAGTAAGATGGGAAACAAAACATTTTCTCAGACCAAATAGTGGAGCTGGGAAAAGCACACATTTTTTTGAATGAATCCTCCCTGCGTAACAATGTGACACGTGAATGTAATTCTGTCTGAACCCAGATATGTTCATTTTCAAACCAAAATGTTGCACATATGTTAAGACTTTACATTTTTTCATTACTATGTGTATATATTTTTTACCATTTGTTTTTCTGGCTGAAATATGGATCTTTGATTTAATAATCTGGGGTTTTAATCTTCCTTATATTTTACCATACTTATTAGAAGACAAGAGAAGTATGTAAAAGTTACCTCTTTTTCCATTAATGTCACTTTGCAAATTAAATTCAGAAGACAATTTCCCCCCTTATTAGAAGTGCCTTGGCTTCAAGGTTAAAATTCCTGGCTGTTTTGAATTTGGAAGGCTTCCCATGGTAATCATATTCTATATCAGAGTGTGGTCTGTATGCTCAACATTGCCTTATTTAGATCTGTCAGGCAGCACTGACTAGCTGCAACCAGTTTAGCTTTCAGCAGGAGAAGAGTAACAGGAGCCCAGTGCCATTCTTGAATAAACCAGCAGGAACTCGGCAAGAAGCTCTTCCCAGATAAGCAAGAGCACTGTCCTATGGAGAACTTGTCTCTGCTGAAAGACTGGAGATACATTGTTTTAATGAACTCGCCTCAAGCTGTTGAAATCATTCGAAGGAACAGATTTGGGTTTATGAATATCCTAAATCTCTTTGATTAAAAAAAAAAAAAAGTGGAAAGTTTGATTTGTATCAAGATTATTATTTTTCTTTCATTATCCCTACCACATGCATGAACTCTGCAGGAGGGGCTTTTTGTGTGTCCATGGGTATTCTCTTAGGAAGACAAGACTTTCAGGATAGGACTTTATTTCAAATCTTTTTTCTGTATACTGCTTAGCTGCTTATATAAAACTACTTTATAATTAAAAAAAAAGAGAAAAAAATTGCTTTGTTTGCCTGGAAAAAGGAGCATTCAAATCTGTGCTCTTTTGCTTCAGCTGTAAAGAAATCTTCTCTCTCTTCCCCCAGATCTAGATAATTCTTGTGTGAGCATTCTTACCTTTCATGTAGCCTCTCTTTCCACTGTCTACTTACTCTGTAAGTCCTCATACATCTTTTGTTTTCATGTCCACTTTCCCTCGTTGCAGAGTTCGAGACTGAGGACAGCAGAATGTTCAGGAGGATGATGCTGTTTCCTGGCATGCAGCTTGGCTAACCACCTAGTCAATGTTTTGGATAGCAGTTTATCACTTGGTATTACTAGTACAATGCTGCTGTCGACACTAATTCTTTCTGAGTGCATTTATTGTTTATTTAATTATTTTATATTTAATTGCTTTTAGTGAAATTGGATTCCTAAATTAAGGACTGATTTTTGCTTTATATCTACTGATGGAAAACATGCTACTTCTGAGAGGTGGGCACACAGGATGAAGGACTAGACTTAAAATCAGGCTCCTAGCACACTCAAGGCAGCAGTATTGTACCCTTTCATGATATTCTTTGTCTGATCACTGCTGCCTGCCCCTAACGCATTGGATACATATTGGCTAGGACAGAAGATTTAAGTTTTGGCTGTTTGATAGCTGTTCTTTTAAAAAATGACCTATCCTGAAATAGTTTGATACAAACAATGCAGCTGAAAAGGAGCAAATTTAGTATCAAGAAGTATTTTTCCAGAGGTGGCAATCTGATGGATCACTTTACTCAGTCATAGCATGACATACTATCCTGCTTCTCAAAGTAAAGAGTGATGAATAAGAAAGAAAAAACTGTTCTTTTTCCTTGCCTGTTTACATGGACTTCAATATGTGTAATAGATTAATGTGTAATTTTATAGCTGTCCATATATCTGTCCAATTTTCTCACCGTCTCTCCCCTTTTCTGAGGATAAAAGAAAAGTATGGGACTGCATTGCTGGCTGGTCTTCCAAATACCTAGAAAAAAATTAATATGATTTGAGTCTTTTTAATTAAAATACAAGATGTCCCAGGCAAAAATACCAAGTTTTGAGTGGTTCAGAGCTGGGACAGAATCTCAGATAAGGCTTCTGCCTTATGCAGGCGAGCCTGAGGTGGATTCAATGCTCACTTCTCACACTTTTATAGCAAACCCGCTTTGCACAGGCTGCCTGACCCTAAATTGCAGAGTGGCAGGAGAAGAGGCTCAGCCTGCAGTGCTGCGTGTGATGCCTCTTCCTGTGGGGCCACTCAGCCACCCACCTCTGTCTGGCATGGTGCCCACACACTGCCCTGGCTTTTTTCACCCACAGCTCTTTTGCTCCCCCGTGATCCCTGAGATATTGGCAAATCAGGGAGTGAAACTTCACTGATGGGAAGAAGGCAGCAGAAGTTTCTCCCTCTCCTACTGTTTTCTACCTGTCAGAAAAAAAGAAGTGTCAATGTGGCTTCAGGGCTTTGGAGGTCTGAGCTGTTCCTTTTTTTTTGAAGTTATTCTGTTTTCCAGTGCCATTGAGACAAATAGAGGTGGAATTGTTTTTAAAACCCTTACCTAGGAAAATCAAGGTGACAGAAAAGAGGAGAGGAGAGGAGAGGAGATCCTAGTCCCTGGCCCATGGACCATTTCTAACAAAATGAAATTATGAGATCACATTATCTCTTTTTACTTATTTATTCTTATATACATCTCTATCTACAAAGAAAAGCTATTTATATATCTGTATTATTTAGCAATATTGTTGTAGTATAAATTATACATATATATATGTATATATCACATTGTCTTTTCATGTCCATATTTTTTTGACATTGTAAGCCAAATTACAATTAACAGAAGATTCTCAATGACAACTTCCAACAAATTTCATAGAAATAGGTGGCTGAATTGAAGACAGAGACTTAAATAAGTTCCTGACTGATGGAAAAGCCAGACAGAAATCAGACTTGCTTTTTTAAAGCAACTAGATGGCTCCCTAGCCAGTACACATATAACAGATACGTATCACTTACTGCTTTATATTGCTGGGTGGGGGTAAGAGGGGAAAGGAGCTTTGTGGACCTGGGTGAGAGGTAACGACATAAATGTGTTTTATTAATTCTACTGTTCAGGAAATAACTTATAATTTACACTAAAACAGTAATTCTATAAAATACGATCTATTTTCTTTCCATTGCGCATCATCCCCTTGTCATGAAGTTGTCATATAGACAGAAGAGCCCTCAGTGCCCAAAGCTTTTCAGCAGCAATGAAGTGAAGTGAGCCCAAACCAGACAGATTTCATACAGTAAAAGGAAGAAAAATCTCACCAAAACCAACCATACCCATGATTATCTAGGGGAACTTGTGACAATCAGTTTGATGCCCATAATGAGGGAGAAGAAGTAATGTACCTCTAAACCCCTTATTGTTATATCTCAAGTTGTGGCTGCTTACTCCATCAGTAGATCTCTACTTTAGGTGCTTTCAAAACCTTTTCCACAGTCTCTGTCCCTCTGACTGTGTGAGGATCTTTGGCTCCTAAGCATAGCAGCTCACAATCTCCACTTTAAATCTGAGACATATTTTAATTAGTGTGTATAATGTAAAGTTATAAAGTGATATAAATTCTCCAGTCAAATTCTCCAATTGTCTTAGCTAAGATCAGTGAAAGAAAACATTTAGCAGTGGGAATCAGAGTCACATGTGTAGATTTAATGCTAGAAATAAGCATTAGCATCTGACAGTGTTCCTGTGTCTGAGGATTATCAAGTAAATAGTTAAAAGTAAAGCCTTGCTATACTTCACCATTACCATTGTAACATGTCCATGATAGCTGAACCATTACAGGGACTTTTGCCNCCTGTGGGGCCACTCAGCCACCCACCTCTGTCTGGCATGGTGCCCACACACTGCCCTGGCTTTTTTCACCCACAGCTCTTTTGCTCCCCCGTGATCCCTGAGATATTGGCAAATCAGGGAGTGAAACTTCACTGATGGGAAGAAGGCAGCAGAAGTTTCTCCCTCTCCTACTGTTTTCTACCTGTCAGAAAAAAAGAAGTGTCAATGTGGCTTCAGGGCTTTGGAGGTCTGAGCTGTTCCTTTTTTTTTGAAGTTATTCTGTTTTCCAGTGCCATTGAGACAAATAGAGGTGGAATTGTTTTTAAAACCCTTACCTAGGAAAATCAAGGTGACAGAAAAGAGGAGAGGAGAGGAGAGGAGATCCTAGTCCCTGGCCCATGGACCATTTCTAACAAAATGAAATTATGAGATCACATTATCTCTTTTTACTTATTTATTCTTATATACATCTCTATCTACAAAGAAAAGCTATTTATATATCTGTATTATTTAGCAATATTGTTGTAGTATAAATTATACATATATATATATGTATATATCACATTGTCTTTTCATGTCCATATTTTTTTGACATTGTAAGCCAAATTACAATTAACAGAAGATTCTCAATGACAACTTCCAACAAATTTCATAGAAATAGGTGGCTGAATTGAAGACAGAGACTTAAATAAGTTCCTGACTGATGGAAAAGCCAGACAGAAATCAGACTTGCTTTTTTAAAGCAACTAGATGGCTCCCTAGCCAGTACACATATAACAGATACGTATCACTTACTGCTTTATATTGCTGGGTGGGGGTAAGAGGGGAAAGGAGCTTTGTGGACCTGGGTGAGAGGTAACGACATAAATGTGTTTTATTAATTCTACTGTTCAGGAAATAACTTATAATTTACACTAAAACAGTAATTCTATAAAATACGATCTATTTTCTTTCCATTGCGCATCATCCCCTTGTCATGAAGTTGTCATATAGACAGAAGAGCCCTCAGTGCCCAAAGCTTTTCAGCAGCAATGAAGTGAAGTGAGCCCAAACCAGACAGATTTCATACAGTAAAAGGAAGAAAAATCTCACCAAAACCAACCATACCCATGATTATCTAGGGGAACTTGTGACAATCAGTTTGATGCCCATAATGAGGGAGAAGAAGTAATGTACCTCTAAACCCCTTATTGTTATATCTCAAGTTGTGGCTGCTTACTCCATCAGTAGATCTCTACTTTAGGTGCTTTCAAAACCTTTTCCACAGTCTCTGTCCCTCTGACTGTGTGAGGATCTTTGGCTCCTAAGCATAGCAGCTCACAATCTCCACTTTAAATCTGAGACATATTTTAATTAGTGTGTATAATGTAAAGTTATAAAGTGATATAAATTCTCCAGTCAAATTCTCCAATTGTCTTAGCTAAGATCAGTGAAAGAAAACATTTAGCAGTGGGAATCAGAGTCACATGTGTAGATTTAATGCTAGAAATAAGCATTAGCATCTGACAGTGTTCCTGTGTCTGAGGATTATCAAGTAAATAGTTAAAAGTAAAGCCTTGCTATACTTCACCATTACCATTGTAACATGTCCATGATAGCTGAACCATTACAGGGACTTTTGCCTTCAGTTCTGAAGAATGTCTTTCCTGTTAAAGGCTAATGCATGATACTGGGAACACCCAAGGAAGATTACTTTGCCATATCCTTTTGCTATTTCTCTTGTACAGATAAGCCAGGTTTCATCTGTCAGAGTTGTCAGTCCACCATCTTTTTATGAGAGTGACTTTTGCTATAAAAAGGAAAATAAAATAAAGAATGTTGGCAAAAAATGTTGTTGCCAAATACAGTATGCAGAGGAAAACCTAGACACTTATTATAGGGTGGAAATGAACTTCAGTGTGTGGTAGGGATACATGGATATTAACCCACTTACACCATGGAAAAAATGAAAGTATCTGATTGTGCCCTAAGCAGGAGATACAAAAACCAGATGGCTCTTAAAACCGAGTGGAAATCCACAGCATGTGTAGAAAGGGCAACTAGTGAACTGTGGAAACAAAAGTCATTGCAAAGCTTAATTAGTTCTTTTTTATTTGATCCAGGATAAAACATTCTGGGGATCCTGTGCTGAGCCATCTGTCTTATAAGGAGGAATCTCTCCTTAGTTTTACCACAAAGATCTTCTCTAAAAAAATCACTGGAAAAAGAAATGTGAACTCAGTGAAGGAGTTGTACTGAATCAGGTAACATAGTAAGAGTTATTCAAAAAGGAAAAACTCCTCCGGTCCAGCTGTCCAGTTGTACAGACAACACATTTTGCAAAGAATTAGAAATTAAACTAACTGATACATAAAAATACAGGCTGTGACAAGAGACAAATGAAAATTTACCACCCCCCACATCCACATGTTGTCCTGAAACCATAAGCAGTGATCAAGAAACTGGAAAATAATGTCAAATATGTCTGTAAATGCTTGCACTGAAATGAGCAATAGATCATTGACACTGGGATGGGGACACTGAGAGAAAAACTAAAAGATGTTAGTTCAATAGATAATTCCTTAAATAAACAGAAAATACAACAGAATAACTGAATTTTTTTCCAGATTATACCTTTTAGAATAATTCCTAGCTACCCTTAAAATTAATCATTTACAGCTGAATTTAACTTAATACTCTCTCCTAGTAGCTCTGTCTCAACTCACCATGCAGATAGCTGTCATACTTTTAAAACAGTACTATTTCCAATGGTTGATTATTGTTGGTTATTCTCCTTCTTCTGGATGGTGCCACCAGAATTGACAGGCTAGGCACTATAATAGTCCTTCAGGTTCCATTCACCTTTCTTGTTCTACCAGTCTGACATATTTACACAAATTGGCCTTATTTGGCCTAATCTGTCTGGTTTTGCATTCTAGAAATAGCTGATAAATTTGTAAGTTTGACATATAAATTTAGTAAAAAAAAGATATTCTGAATCACAGAGTAATTATTAGGGGAAAACCCCAACCACCCTGCCAATCAGTGCCTGATAGTTTGCATTCCACTAATGATAACTGGTTTCTAAGAGATTTCATAGAACTTNTGATCCAGGATAAAACATTCTGGGGATCCTGTGCTGAGCCATCTGTCTTATAAGGAGGAATCTCTCCTTAGTTTTACCACAAAGATCTTCTCTAAAAAAATCACTGGAAAAAGAAATGTGAACTCAGTGAAGGAGTTGTACTGAATCAGGTAACATAGTAAGAGTTATTCAAAAAGGAAAAACTCCTCCGGTCCAGCTGTCCAGTTGTACAGACAACACATTTTGCAAAGAATTAGAAATTAAACTAACTGATACATAAAAATACAGGCTGTGACAAGAGACAAATGAAAATTTACCACCCCCCACATCCACATGTTGTCCTGAAACCATAAGCAGTGATCAAGAAACTGGAAAATAATGTCAAATATGTCTGTAAATGCTTGCACTGAAATGAGCAATAGATCATTGACACTGGGATGGGGACACTGAGAGAAAAACTAAAAGATGTTAGTTCAATAGATAATTCCTTAAATAAACAGAAAATACAACAGAATAACTGAATTTTTTTCCAGATTATACCTTTTAGAATAATTCCTAGCTACCCTTAAAATTAATCATTTACAGCTGAATTTAACTTAATACTCTCTCCTAGTAGCTCTGTCTCAACTCACCATGCAGATAGCTGTCATACTTTTAAAACAGTACTATTTCCAATGGTTGATTATTGTTGGTTATTCTCCTTCTTCTGGATGGTGCCACCAGAATTGACAGGCTAGGCACTATAATAGTCCTTCAGGTTCCATTCACCTTTCTTGTTCTACCAGTCTGACATATTTACACAAATTGGCCTTATTTGGCCTAATCTGTCTGGTTTTGCATTCTAGAAATAGCTGATAAATTTGTAAGTTTGACATATAAATTTAGTAAAAAAAAGATATTCTGAATCACAGAGTAATTATTAGGGGAAAACCCCAACCACCCTGCCAATCAGTGCCTGATAGTTTGCATTCCACTAATGATAACTGGTTTCTAAGAGATTTCATAGAACTTTACAAAATTATAAATTTGAAATACTTATATATAGAATTCAGCATCATAATAATAGAATAAGCATTGTCAGTCACTCAGCAAAGAATTTAAATAGGACACTTAAATTATTTAAATTCTGGCATGGTTCCTTTACTTACATATTTTGCTATGCTATTCTTAAGGGTGACTCCAGTTACACAGTCTTTGGTTTATTTCAAGTTTCTCAGCCAAGTAAGTCAGGATGGCTGCATCCATGCTGTGATTTTGGAGCAGAGAGCTGGATCTAGCTTGGTACCTTGCACCTTCTTTGTATTCCAGGATGCCAGGTCCCCTTCTGCAGTAACCAACCCATCTCTACCATGATGACCTGTGATCTGTTGCTGGATTAGATCTACTGGATTAGGCTACTCCTCTGAGAATATAGCTGCTGCCACCAGAGCATTCTTAATATTTAATAAGGCATGTATTAAGTAAACTCTGAGTGCATTAACCTTTACATTCTTCTGCCTTTCCCACAAAAAAAAGTTGGTTTGTTTGATGAAGATCTGCTCCTGAGGTGCAGGGAAAATATCTGAGAAATTATTCCTTCTCCCTTCCCTCTACAAGCCCCACTCTAGGATAAAAACTCACCCCACTCAGTAAACCACGTAAATCCTGAATACTTACCCTGAGTTTCCTGGTTCTTGAGGTTCATACTTAGCTGACCAGTCAATGTGGGCTTTCACTCCTGCTGTGATGAATGTTCTCCTCTTCTCTTTCTATGATTTGGAGCTTCCAGCTTCCTCAGTGTCTAGGGTATGCCTGGATACTCACCTAATATTTCCCTGCATCAGTGGAAAGAGCAGAAGAGAATGTCTTAGTTCTTGAGTTTAATCTGTCTTGAGCTTTGGAAACACATTCTGGCAATTTCTGAATTCAGTTTAAGTGCTATCTCGTATCCAGCTGGCTGTCAACCAGCACTCCCAAATCTCTTTCTACCGAGCAGCTCCCAAGCCACTCTTCCCCCAGCCTGTACCTCTGCACCTCAGAGGTTGTGGTTGTGGTTGTGATTCCTTTGGTTGAGGAGGGTGCACACCAGATCTGTCCTTTCCAACAAGAACAGCCAACAACCTTTGTGCTTGTTGCCCCAAAGCCACAGTAGGCATTGCCTGGTGTGCACAGCTGGGTCCCAGATGCTTTTCCTGGAAAGAAGAGGGCTTAATGACTGGCATGGTAGCAAAAAAATAGGAATGGGCATAGAGATGTTTGGGACTTACAAGATACAGTGTGAAGGCACTCGATGGTTTGGGAGGACAGTGTTTTGCAGGACACAGTGCTCCCCTGCACTTTGTGTTTATCTTCTAAAACCTTCCATTAAAAAAAATATATTATTCCTATGATGATAGGAACAGGAAAAAAAAAGAGAAAATAGTGGAGCACATTCTCTAGCATCACTGAAAAAAAGATGCTTTTTCAGGTGTAAACATTTTTGAGACACCAAAAAATTCACAGTTTATGGCCCTTAACAGCTTATTGGGTATTGCAATCCACAGAAGTGTATATGTGCAACCTGATAACCATTATTTTACTACTATTATTTGTCCACCACATCACAGATAAACTGTAAGATGTCCTTACAGACATGATAATTGAGGTTTGCTTATGAAGTAAAATGTAAAACTACCCTGCCCTGACTGTGACAGCATTACCCTTTATATCAAGTGACATTTCCAGTCAGCGCATGGAATACTGCAGTCCTTGTGCTTATTTAAACCTATTGTGGTGCATATTATGTTTGATATAAGAAGATTTTTCAGAGTAAAAAATGCCACATTGAGTTTGCAATAATTGTACTGATACACCAAAGTTAAAAGAACTAATATGATTTTATTCATTTTTTCACTACAATCCTCTCTTCAGGAATACTTGTAATGGCCTCAGAAAAATCCTAAAACATCAAGGAACTTCTAAAGATGTTAGAAATGCCATCCCCTCAAGTGAAAGGAAGTAGGAAAATATGGAAAAGATTGCTCTTCTCAGATGGAGAAAGACTTTTTGCATTAAAGATGACTTATTGGGTAGTTACTGGAGCAAATGATAAAGTGCCATATAGACACAGGTTAAACATTCAAGAACACTATTCAAAAAAAGGTTCAAGAAGACTCTGTGTTTTCCATTTCCATTGATTTCGTTATGATCTCTGTGTCACATGACTGTTCTGAAAAATAATCAGTTAATGATTATAACTTGCAACAAAATAATGTAATTAGTAATTAATGTCATGTTTGCAAATTGCTTTAGAAATACATCAAGAGTTCTATATGTTATCTTCATCTACAACAATATTTCAGTGTTAGGTTATTCATTTATCCTCAGAGAAGTGAAAAAATCCATATACCAACAGTTTTATAGGCATTTGAGCATAGCTAAATAATAACTTAATTTGAGCTCTTGCTTTTCTCTTGTATTATGAGCAGAACTAACTCTCCAGCCAAAGAAACCTCAATCCTTTGAAGAAAGGGTAGTCAATTTTCAAAGCTCTGTCAGAGACATAAACAGTTTAACTGAGAAGATTAAAACTTGAGTCCATATAAGGTGAATTTATTATATATACATATATATATATATATATAC
>WBNQ01050639.1:0-16485 GCA_013401375.1 Spizella passerina | reverse complement strand
ATTAATAATATAAAAATGAAAGGATGTGACTAATTAATGGACTAAGAAAAAACCTGACATATGCTAAGTGCCACATCATGTCAGAAATTTATTTGTTTTCCAGTAGCACTGAGGAGTAAAACCAGTGTGTTCATTGTATATGGTAATATGTGTGAAAACCTGGCTTCAGATGTATTTCTCTGTTCCCTAGCTAATTATACAAAATTATTTTTGTTGAAGGATGAAAGAAATTCAAAGTTTTGTAATACTCAACAGGAAGAGAACTTCCATACCAGAGAGAACATTCTCTACATTCTAGCAGAATACCATGCATGGTTTTAAAGACACTCAAAAATATAAATCAATTTATAGATCTACTTTATTCAGAATTGTAGAAAACACATACTATTTAGAGTCAACCTGGTGAGATTGCTGGTGCTAAAATTGTCCCTTGGACAGGGGATCTTGGTGAAACTCTGGCACCTCCCTGCCCTGTCTGTGTCAGCCAGTGCTACAGGAATAACCTTTGTGTCAGGTACCAGCAATGCATTTGTGATATGCCTGGAGTTCTGGAGTGTAAGGCAGGCTGTATTCAGGCCCAAAATAAATGGCTTTTGTTAAACGTGGTATTCATTCAACTGTGCCATTTTGGGAGGGATAATAAATGACTGTGGCTCCTTCTTCAGCTGAGCTTGAAAGCCTTCAGCAGCTTGCTTTCGTTCTGTGAGCAGGGTCGATTGCTGTGTATGGACAATTTTGTGTTAAGGAATAACAGGACAAAAGCTCAGTGAATGGTGATGAACTTTGCACAGCATAGTGGTCAGTTGGTAAAATATTTGTAAAAAGGCACAGGGAGCTGTAGACAGAGAGCAGTAGTGATAATTCACAACACTTCAACTCTAGCTGGCTCCTTTCCTGACATGAGGGAGGCTGCACACAGCCTGGACCCTTTCCCCTCCTCACAGACCTGGACTTTGCCCTCGTGTCCCTCTGGCTGTCAAGCCCAGTTGGCATTTGCAGCAGTGTCCTTCCCTCAGGCTTTTTTGGAGCAGGAGGCAACTCAGTGCTGGATATATTGCCTCAGCTTTCCAGACTGCCAAAGGAATGGGAAATGTCCCACATGGCATTCCTTTACATGTAAGGCAAAGCAGAAAGTGGCTTCATTCAAAGTTCTTTTGTAAATGATATGGAGCTGAGTTTTTGAAAAAAAGCCTTTGTTTCATACCCCACTCTTTTGAGTGTTTTCCATTCACCCCCCCTTGCCAGTTTTGAGCCCTGAGCCCTTTGCTAGCTGTCTGACATGTCAAATGGTAGTTCCCTGTGGAGAGATGCAAAGCCATTTTGTCTGACTTGCTTTGAAATCAGTTCCTGTTACCTCAAAACAAGCAGTAGGAAAGACCTTGACATAACCCGGCCCAAAGAGAAAAAAAAAAGTGGTCCTACAAGGAAAAACTGGAAGAGTAGCCATGCACAGGAAATACACTATGCTCTGGTTTATGTTACTTTGAGGTTGTTTATATTAATATTAAAAAGCAAGTTCCAGGAAGGAAATAAGTTCACACAGTATAGAATTTGTGCATATTTTCATTCTATGATGGAAACAACACCTGCTGAAAACTCTAAAACTTGCATATATTTTCCATGCAAAACTACACACTTTTCTTGTTCATCCCAACTATTTTATACATCACTTATTCTTTGTATTTTGTGAATGAGGATTACATGCACAGGCTGCCAATGGAAAATTCAGTCTCCAAATCTCTATGTAAACATGAACTTTTAGCATTTACCCTGACTAGAATCTTTTAATAAATACCATACAATCCAGGAAATTTTAGTGAGGCTTGTGTAAAGCTGGAGTTGTTTCATTTTATACAGCATCATTATTATCAAAAAGCAATTAGTTCAGAGTGACTAGATTAACTGATTACAAAATCTTCTGTGAATAAACATCCACTCTCCCTTTCTAGATCCCACCATGGGGTGCATAAAGCTTTCATGTCTCTGAACGTGTTCTGATGTCAGGAGTGACACCTCACTTGCTGAGACTGATTTCCTCATTCGAACAGGTGAAGATAAAATAAATAGGAAATGAATAAAAACCTAAAACACATTAGCTGGAATTAGCTGGGTTGATGCAGATACATGTTAAAATGAAGGCTTTCTTGTGCTGCATAATATTATATACCTCTTTTCCTCTTTGTGTGGGCTGTGTGTAACAGGCTCCAGTGTGAGAGCACAAACAGCCTGCTCCTGCTTTATTTCTAGCAGAGACGTGAGAACTGGGCAGTCATTTGACAATAGATCTGATGTGACACTAGCAGTAACCTGCACTGGCACAGCCTATTTCTGTCTGGGCACAAGTGAATAATCTGGGTACCAAAATGTGTGTATTCTGCCACCTCTGCAACTATCAATTAGTTTTCCATAGAAATAACATAATTCTTGTCAATAGCATCTTTTGCTCTTTATCCCACCCTTAAACCAGAGCTGGACTGTCTTAAAGCTTAACTTAGGCCTCTTCAAATCTGTAAGATGACATTAAAATCAGGAAAGGCAGTGTTGAGAGGAGCAGACACAGTAGTTGCAGCTCTCAAGAGGGATGGTTGGTCTTTAAAATTAGGCATTGTCTTCAGTTCAGCTTGTCCCCTTCACTTAGCCTCAACCTTGCCCCCTCTTTGGTTGCTCTTCACAGACCATAATTAAAGGGTGTGTGGAAAGCAAGCCTGCTGTCTACAAAGATACTTAAATCATATAAAAACCCTGACCTGTTGGCAGCCAAGAAAAGCCTCAAAAATATTCCATATTGGAGAAACTTTTAAAATATGTTATCATAGGCAGCTGGTTCCACCCTGGGAAGCTGCTGTGAATCCATAACCTCAAATGCAACGTTACTGGTGGCTTTATTGCACTTACATTAGTTAATAGGATGTATTCATGTAAATACAGACAAGAGGCAAATTTGACCTGGATTTCTGTCTTGCATACCTCCAAAGAGACTTCTTTCTCATGTCTACACAGACAAAGCACCTATTAATTTAGCAATATGAAGACTATACGTAGAATAAAATAGGAATATGTTTCAGATCTGTGGGGAATGTTCTCAAACTCACATTTGATACAGAGTCAGATGTTACTGCCAGTGCTGTGCCTATTTCTCTTGTGCAAGAACAACAAAATGCCTGAGGAGCTCATGGGGAATTTATTATTTCACTGAAGGTTACTTGGACGACAAATAAAGATGCTATTAGAATTAAACTGCAAATAAAAGAATAACTAGAGATAATATGCTGTGTAGAATGCTTATTACAATGAACAACTAAACCTCTGTAATTTAAATATTTTAAAAGGTTTACTGACCCTTAATTCCCCGAAGAAGAAAGAGAGTGATTGTTTGAATTCAGACTACTCATGCATCTGATCAAGTATGTTGAAAACAGATGCTGACCAGCTGAAGTTTGTTTAGCTTTTTCTTATTCAGATCTCTCCTGTGGATGGGGTAGGGAGGCCATTAGCATTTTGTGATAAACAGCAGCATGTTCACAATGCTATAGAAAAAAACAAATGCTAGCTGCTCTAACTCAGTTATATTTATTTATGTGTTCATGCCTTAAGACTTAGATCTATAAAATGAATTACTTATTTAAATAAATTTCATTGAGAGATAATAGATTTAGTTTTTTCAAGAGTTCAGCATAGTATTTCCATGACATGACTTGAATTTATTCCTATTGTTTGTTTTAAGAGGCATGAGGTTTATTCTGAATACACTGTGTATGGAAGATAGCCAGTCTGTATGTAGTGAAAACACAAGGATTTGTGGCACAATTTGGCAAAAGATAATGATTTTATCACAGGTGTCTATAAACACGCTGTCTAAATATTGTCCATTTTTTAAACATATATACATGTATGTAAAGGGCATATATGGCTGTAAACTGAAAGAAGGTGGGTTTAGATTAGATATTAGTAAGAAAGTATTTCCCGTGAGGGTAGTGAGGCACTGGCACAGGTTGCCCAGAGAATCTGTGGATACCCCATCCCTCAAAGCTTTCAGGGACCTTGAGCAACTGGCAGGGGGGTTGGACTAAGTTATTTTGAGGTTCCTCCCAACACAAACCATGCTATGGTTCTATGATTCTATGATGACTTTTCAAGTGATATAAAGAAAGGAATAAATGACCTGAGCACCCTTGGCTATGGATCACCTAATCCTTTTTTTTTTTTTTTTTTTTTTGCAGTCACAAAATATTGGGGTACTTCTCTGGGAAGCTGGAAGGACACAGACAAATATTTTGATGAGTAAAGATCTCTCAGCCCAAAATACTTATCCAGCCTGGTGTTCTATACTAATACCATTTCCCTGAAGCAGAAATGCAATACAGAAAAGTAAAAGTGAGAAAATCCTTCCAGCCTTATTTGTGAGTCTGACTGCAGATTTGCATTGCTGGAACTTGTCACTTATAATTCTGTGCTGGACTTAAATACCATGGTAATGGGAAAGGGTGAAGATCTTGGTCACCAACATCTTGCTGTGTCTGTTTGTTTGTTTGCTTTAGTAAAATTTTCTCTTGAAAACCTGTTCAAAAGCATTAAGAGCAATGAGACTGAGTGGCTTTCACTGAGGGCATAATTTGAATACCAGGGGTTTATTCAGATGTAGCAGCGGCCTAATTTGTTTGGAGACCCTTTATTGTTAGCAGTGCAAGAAAAGAAAAGAGCTTACAGAACACATTGAGTTCATTGGTGGCAGTTAGGGAAAGAAAATCTTATTGCTTATAAGGAGAACATATGTGCCATGGAATCACTGAAAGTAAACACTAAATCCTGTGGTGTTTTTTAATAAAGGATTTAATTTCAAAGAGGAATTGTGCTTTAAACTGGTGGGGTTTCTTTGTTTTGGTTTGGTTTTATTCTCCTAGAAGAGGCAAAATCTTAAGTATCTGTTTTAAAAATCTTAAATACCTGTTGGCAGATCTGTACGCACTTGGACCAAACTCACAAACATCATATCATTCTAAAGAATTTGAATATCTTCAAAAAGATGTGGCTATTGTATGGGAATCACTTAAATCAGCAGGTGCAAGAGCAATTCTGTTTTTCCAATAGATGTGGAAAGCACACAAACAACAGTTAAGCTGCTTTATAAAACCAGATGACAGAAATAATAGCAGCCTCCACACAAAAAATAGACATACATCTTCATTTGGAATCAACAGATATGCAAATCTTGTGTGGGTGTAAGACTTTGCTGAATTGTTTCTAAGGATATGTATTGGAGGTCAGCAGTTTGAAGGCAGTGCTGTTTAAGGAGAATTTAGAATTAGTTTTCTATTGTTTCTCGCTTAAACAAAACCAGTTTCCCTCTGCTCTGCATAAAACTTCTGTTCATCCTGAAGGGAGAGTTTCAGTACTTGCAAGAAAAGCAAACACAAGTTTCCGAAGTTTATAAGGAAATCCCTTCCAAGTACAGCAATCCCAACTTCTCACTCTGTATCCTCCCACTCAGTGAGCCCGAGGGTCAAAATCACCTTTTGCGTCTGGAACTTCCTGGAGCGCAATGTTGGTGTTCATGCTCCTGCAGGTTTTGGCACGATGGCGCAGTACAGCAGCACAGGGTGAGCTGGGGTGCTGCCTGGTGTCTGGGTTCTCCCCTACAAGGTCAGGGGGTTTTTTTTGCCCCAGCAGAGAACCCGAGTCTCTGGGTGCTACGTCTTTCTTTAGAGCTCTGAGCCCTGACACGGTGTCACGCTGAAGGGGGTTGACACACTTCCTCTTATCAGAGACCTTCTCCACCTTAGAGCTATGCAGTCAGGTTGATCTGAAATCAGGATCCCTTTTCTGGCAGCCAAACACATATTTTTCAATGTTTCCTCAATTTTCAGTGAGTTTACCAAAATACCCCTCAGAACAGAGATAGCCTTGACCTTTCTGTCTCTCGTCTTCCAAATGGCCTACAAAGTAGACCAGACAGGGCCCTCTACTCCAGGGCAGTGAACTAGAGTTGCCACATTATGTCTTGCAAAAAGAAAGATCATTTAGGTCATCAAGAGGAGCATTTGTATCTTTAGGGATCGAACTGCAGTGCAGCAACCAAGAGAGCACAGGGGCTAAACTAATCCGTGTCCCACACCTGGGCTGAGCTACTGGCTTGCCCCTGAAATCCTGCCCTGAGATCTGTACAGGCTGTGAGTAACATAAATACGTCCTGCTTCAAGATAAGGACAAGGAGGAAAAGGGATGCCACACAATGTTTTCATAGAGCAGTTTCAACATAGGAAAATACCCTGTATTTTTTAAATGTCAGATTACATGAGATACAACAAAGTCTGATGTAGTTTTCTCCAAAGAAAAAGATGCGTGAGAGCAAAGACTTAGTAAACTGGAGCTGATTCTTTTTTAATGAACCTGTTTAAACAGCTAGTTTTGTCAAATGTGGTACTAACTGAGTTTTCATATTTTGATACAGAAAGACTACTCACAACTGACTCATTTTAAAAAAGAAACACTTTTTTTAAGGTAGCTATAAGAGTTTAATTTCTTGATTTGGTATCAAAATATGGCAAAACCTTAATCAAAAGAAGATACTATTGCAACTAATGACTTATTTTGGTTTGAGGACTTAAACTTCAAACATGTAAGCAGTGGCCATGGCGTTCACAACCACAAACCATTAATTTGCAATTGGTGTATTAGTAAGTAGGATGTCCACTTGAAAGTTTTTACAAGGTTGAATCTTAAAATAGAACTGTAATAATCAGGCTATGTACTCTTGGCTGAACACCTGTAAATATTCATTAATGACACCAAAAATACAATAAAAAATACTAATGTGAGAGATTTCAAGTTCATTCCTTTTTTTATTCAGAGATCAACTGCTCACCTCATGCAAAAGATTCATTCATTGATTCATGTGAATCAGTATCATACGAATCAGCAATTTTTCTCCCATCAAATTATAAAGAAGCAATGTAGGAAAGAAAGAATTCTCCCACTTTTGGTAGTCTTGCATGTCTCCATAAATAAGGATTTTTTTTGGATTACACTTGTAAGTGGTGCTAAAACAAGGAGAGCAAAAGCTACTGCATTATACTCCGATAATTTATCATGCGCAGATTTTGTGCAAGACTGTGTCAACATAAGGACCAAGACACTTAGAAAATCCAAAAGGCAACCTTTTTTATTCCTTTATGGTTTAACCACCTAGAATCATTGACCAAGCACACATTACAAATGTGGGGGTTGGCTCATATCTGTTGCCTTTTCTTTCTCAGAGAATAAATACTAAAAGCCCAGGGTCCTGTTCTTACAGATGCCCAAGGAGTCGTGCCAGACTGGGTCCCACTTTCCTCATGCTCAGACTCAGTGCAAGGTATTGACACATCTGTTGCATGCTTTCAAACTCTCACATCATCCCATTTAGCTATTTTACAGCTGCATTATCCAGTTTCAAAAAGCCTGAACACCAACATAATGTTTAAGGCCGTTCTGAATTCCTGCCTTGTCTGCTGTTAATGGGGATATTAGCCTTTGGTCTGAATAATTAGCAAAAGATCATGTCCTTTCTAGTTTTGCACTGAACCTCATGTGTAATTGAAACCATCAAGCTTTTCTATAATTAAAGCATAAAATGATTTTTTTTCTGTGCTTTTCAAATATAATCTGAATTTGAAATCATTACATAAGAGACATCTTCTACATCTTATATGGTGTGTAACTCAAGCTGTTATAGTAGCAAAGTAGCACTATTGCCTTTTTTTTATTTTGCAAATAAGCTATCTTTTCCTTCTCTTACTTATAATTACTTCTAATACTTATTATAAGAAGATCCAATAAAAGAGAATCTCTTTGCAATTATGCAAACAGTAGACTAATTTTCTAATTAACAACAAAAAGTCATGATATCATAATTGCTTCATTTCCATAGCACATAAGTTATACACAAAAAGAAATCCTGATGATATAATTGCCTCACATATATTTTATAGCACCATGAATGAATTTCTCTTCCACTCTCAATTAAAAAGAAAGTTGGTCTATATAATTAGAACATATTTCCTTCTTCCTTTTTTTGTATGCATGTAATTAGAATACAGAAAAGAATTCATTTTGAAAGCAGAACATAATAAAAAAGCCTCTCATTGCATTCTCATGGTTATATGCAAAAATATAAGAAAATATATTTCAAATTTGAAACTCTTCAAATAAAACACTCAAGTTATTAAGAAATAATTAAGAATCTAATGTAATTTGGGGTACTTCATTTTTATTACATTTTACCAGTATTTTTGTTTGACTGAAAATTTTAACAGGAAATATGAATTTGCTGTATATGTTATTCATACACAGGAATGCACCATGTATAGATTCACATACAAAATATCAAAATAAACAAAATAGACAAAGTTTAACTAACAACATGGAAAACAGGAAAACCATATTGTTTTCTCAATAATTTTCTGACATTTTTAAATTCTAAATTTTTGAAAAATATGTCTAGGACAATAAAACTACTGTGTTTTCCATATTGTTTAATGCTTCCCAGGAGAACTGTATCTATTTCCCCAATGAGTAGGAATTGCATGTTGTATTCCCAAGGAGCCACAAATGACCTTACATTGCTTCACATAATTTTTCAGACACAGAAGTCCTAAAGGGCAGCTGTTTTCCTAGAGAAAGGTCTTATATGGCTCATCGGTGTCGTTATTTTAAACCCTCTGCAAATAGTGTGTCTGGATTGAGCTCCTACATAAGACCCAATAAATGAGATAGTGCAGAATTTTCTCCCAGTTTTGCTGCTAGGAGTGCATAGCTGGTGCTCCCTTGGGGCTGGCAGGATGCAGGATGAAGCCATGGCCTCATCCTGGGCAGATGGGACTCGAGCATCAGTGCTGGCTGCAGCCCCAGTGCTGAGAGCCACACTTTGCTGGGTGCAGAGAGCAGCCCTAGGTCCAGCCCCAGCCTGGAAAGGCAGCCAAGGAGCCCCTGCTCTCTCAGCTGGCCAAGGCTCTTGAGTGCTCTGCTGGGGCTGGGGAATATGAGGGTAGTGGAGGAAAGGAAAAGAGGGGACCATGTTGACTCTCTGACCTGGCAAGTTATTTTGTCCTCACCTTTGAGGCAACAGTATTCAGTTTTGCTTACACAGCTGAAAAGCCTTAAACAGACTCCAGCTCCGTTTTTGTTAACATAGCAGCACCAGGCTTCTCACTGGAGTTGGATTTGAGGCAGCTGGGGTAAATCCTTTGATGCACAGTATTGATGATTTTCAAGCAGAGACAACATATATTTTCACAGGGAAGAGGAGAGAATAGAGCCTTTCTTTAGCAAGTCTGAGCAATAGCCCTAAGGTGTGGCATGCTAGCTTTCAAGAAGCTGTGCTGGAACAGAATAACAGTAGTTTTTTTACTTCCAGTACAAAACACTGTGAGGTATTTGGTTAACTTCACCCCTCATGAAAAGTTCAACATAGAAACTGCAGAGATTTAAACCATTTTTTCCACCTCCATGTCAGGATTAAGTGCTTCACTAGCTCCAAATTTCCTTTTCCCTCAATCTGGAGCTCCATTTGCATCCCAAGTGAACAAGAAAGGTGTCCAGGAAGCCCTTGGGAAGTTGCACTGAATGAGGTGAAGTTTGAGGCTTACCATATGCAGCCTTGCTTTACTCTGTTATCACCCACCTCGGGGTTTGTAAAGTACAAAACCAGATCCTGTGGTGAGTTGTAATTCCTTGATGTGTTTTGTAGTGAGGGTGCTGGACACTAATGGACCATCTAGTGCTGCAGAGTATATATATATACATATATATATATGTATATATATATATATACATATACATATATATATATATATATGTTTGTATGTATGTATGTAGGGTGCATGGATGTAAGGCTGCCTGGACACTTCAGGAGATGCAGCACAGCCATTCAGACAGATGCTGAGGTGGTGACTCTGAGTCAAATCCCTTTGACTTATGGGACTCCTTGGAAAAGTGTAACTCACTCCACCCTACCTCTCTTGTGGCTGCTCCTCAGCCTGTCTTGAAACATAACCAATCATTACACTGGGAGAAGTCTGGTGTATTTGACTACAGCTGTTGCAATTCAACTGCACTGGTTCTCCAGGGCTAGCACTCAGAAGGCAGGGGCTGGGTACAGGTCTGACAGAAGAGACCAGATCTTGTGCAGCATTTTCTCTATTTAGCTCAGTATGGCCAAAGTCATGACTCTGTCTTTTTATCTGAGGCATCTCAGAACTCTAAATTATTCATTTATGGATAAACCTTTCTAGCTGAAAGGTTACAGTGCTGAACTAGTGTATGGCATCTGTCTGGTCCAGAATGAGTTGGACATGTGACTTACTGGGTTTTGCTGATGTGAGCAGGCTGCTCTAACATGCTTCCAAGCAGAAACTCTTCCCATCATCTACTGGCATTTAAGCACCACTTAACTTTATCTCACCTGTTTAGTTGCTCCCTCAATGGCAGCAGATATTTCTGTGCTTAGGAAGTGTGTTAGATTAAGAAGCATCACCAAACTGTCACTTCTCACTAGTTCTCTGTTGGTCTTACAAACATCCACAGCAGAAGTACTCCTCTAAAAATTTAGAAAAGTATACTTTAAATGAAAATGTCCATTCCAGGAAAGGCAGCATTGAGTCAGCAATCCAACCTCCTTTCCAACTATGGCTGTATGACAAAACTCATTTTCTGAGTATTTTGCTGAAACAGAAGCCAGGGACACTTGCTGTACTGGTTATTGCTATGTGAACCTTCTCTGTGCCCTTTCTCTCAGCAGAAATCTCACCTATCTCTCTTTTAGAGCTCAGTACACAGGCCAGTCTATGTTTGGAAGGTAAAGCCTGGTTTGGGAAAGAAATAGGGATTTCTTTGCTTTTCCTGGATAACCTTAAACCAAAACCTGATTTCACATGGTGCAAAAACAAGCCTATCCTCTTGACAGAGAAATGACAGTAAAACAAAGAATTCTGTCCAGAATAATGAGGCAGTAGCAACACAGGATGTAAAATTTAGATCTCGTTTGGATTAGCAGCCAGACCATCCTTTGGAAATGCTGAAAGTGTGCAGGAATTATTTCATTACATCTACCCACGACTGACCTCCCAGCAAGAAACCTTTTGCCATCATTTCTTCCTTACAGAAAATAAAACTTTTAAAAAGACAATAGATATTTTAATTTTGGTTGGGAGTATGGCAGATCTGAGCAGCATGACTTTTTACCAGCAATAAGACCAATAATGAGATTTTCTGCTTAATATACTATCAACATTGGCACTGAAGAAACTTTTGTGCTACTCCCTCTCCTTCTATCCGCAGCTGAAATTGCCCCAAAGGATTGCCATGGTGCATCTTTAGCTGGACTGGAGTGCTAAAAGAATTAAATGCATGAAATTAAAGCTAAAATAGGGCTTCTCAGAAATTCTGAGAGAAAAAAGGGTCAAGAAATAGCCATCTAGGTTCTCATAACATTTCTGTATTGCTCGTCAAAGGATCATTACAGGAACACTTTCAGGAATGCCAATTGTGCAATGCTGTTGTTGCTGTCTGTAAGGAAGCCACCATCAGAAAGTATGATATTGCTGGCTACATTTTGTACTTGTAGTATTACTTACCTCCAGCCCTTTTTGACAGTTTGGTTCCTGCATTCTTCTAGTGTGTATCTACATGGGAGGAAAATAATTAGGAATGTTATAATTATGTTGTTAGGTTTAAATACAATTGCCTTGGCTCAATCACTCAAGCCATGAACACCTAGCTTTCCTGCCTAGAGGAGATTTGTTTTAACATTTAAATCTCTGTGGCATTCTTTCAACTATTTGCACTTATCAGTAAGTGTTGTTTTTGCTTCCATTTGAAAACCAGTGGCAAGGGTGAGAAGTAGGGGCTTTCCTACATAAGGCAAGGAAATGTTTTACACCAGAGGAAGAGTTTATGGTCCTGCACTGATTAGTGAACAGGGATTGTTCTTGATTTGCACTGTATGCCTGAAATTGCTCTGCAGGCAAATCTTCTGTGGTTTGTGGTTTATTCAAACCCTGTCATTTAACTGTGGAGTGTGAGTTTATTCTTCTGTACCCAAGAAAGTCAAAGTGTTTATTGTAACAGTACTACTTCCAGGGTGGCTGACTTTGAAGCATTACACATAGTGATGCCCTGCTGCCCCTGTAAAAAAAAAAAAAAACAAAACAACAATTTTTTTATTTTCTTCCTCCAGCACTGATTTTACCAGCATAACCAAAAGTCTATGTGCACTGCTAGTTCCACATCTTCCTCTCAGGTTTTGTTCTTACAAAATTAGTATCCTTTCAGTATTGTATCCACATTTCATGCATTTCAGAGAAAAGAGAAAAACTACTGTCTCAGATGAAATGTGTAGGTTTGCTCAGTGCCTGGCAAACCGTGAGTCCTTGCCTTCCTCTCCCAAGAGAAGTCAGCCAGGTGAGATTAAATCACTGGTGGCTGAATTTTACGGTACTGGTCTTCAGCATTTCTCTCCCAGTAATACACAACACAGGGGTCTGTGTTGTGTCTTTTTAATTTTGCCCTAAAAAAATTATTCAAATACACTACTAAAGCTGGATTGCCATTTATGCACCTACTCTCAGGTGTGAATTTATTCCTAGCATCCTGTAGGCCTGCAGCTGATTCAATTTAACCTGCTATGGTAGGTTGACCAAGACAACAGCCAGGCACCTCTACAGCTGCTTGCTCCCAGCTTGGTCCCAGCAAGACAGGAGAGGGAATCAGAAAAGAAAAGTGAGGATGGATCAAGACAAGGACAGTTTAATAAGTGAAGTGAAGCTGTGTGTGCAAGGAAAGCAAAATAAGGAATTTATTCACTGTTTCCTGTTGGCAGGTAGATGTCTAGCCTCTTCCCTCCGAAACAAGGCCTCAGCACATGCAGTGATTACTAAACAAATGCCAAGACCATGAAGATTCCCACTTCCTCCATCTTTTCCCCAAGCTTTTTTTGCTGACCATAATGCCATTTGGCATGGAGCATTCCTTTGGTCAGTTTAGGCCAGCTGTACTTGTTTCATCCCCTGCTAGCCTCTTGTGGACCCCCCACTTTACATCTGTAGAGGCTGAGTAGGGACAAAACCCCCTGAAAAAGTAAGAAAATCTTGATGCTGTGCAAGCAACTGCTCATAAACTGACAAGACGCTGGTGTGTAATTAGCACTGTTTTAATCACAAATCCAATCTGTGTGAAGAAAATTGACTTAATCAGAGCCAGAGCCATCACACCTGCTCCAAAGTTCGTCAAGGAACAGGATTATATTCTGATGGTAGCACGTCTTACAGTTTCGAGTCAAGAGAAAAAAAAATTAAGGCAATGGGATGCTAACTTTCTGAACAGTCAATAATTTCAGTGAAAAACTTGCTCTTAGATATGGTTCAAATAGCTGTATAGCTGTGTCCAGAGGAACCATACTGGATATAGGCAGAATTCACATTAAAAAAAGTTCTATGCCAAGAATAAAAGGCTTGGGAACTGTTCAAATATTCAGCTATAGATTGCTTCCAATTTAGTTTCTGCATGTGTTGAAGCGTTGTTCTTTTTCCATATAAAAGTCTCCCAAAGGAATTTCAATGTACCCTCTTAGCCAATTAGGTATGTGTGCTCAGGAACAGAAAAAATTGGATACTTCTGTTTCCATGAAAGTAATAATTTAGATACACAGAAGGATTGAATCACATTGAATATTTAGGATTTCTTCTTTTTCTTGGCAAGGTTAGGAGTTATGAAAAGAAAGCAGTGCTGCTCAGAAAGTATGTCTAAAATACAAACAATACCAAAACTTTAAAAGAAACCATTTTTTAAAGACATAAAAACCACAAAAAAAAATTGATCAATAATTTGGTTATATTTAGTTGGAGTTTTTTATGTTGGTTTATTTCATTATATTGGGATTTTTTTTTAGTATCTTCCTTTTAACAGAAGTTATTTTGACGCATGCTTTAAAACATTTTTTGTGACTAGTCCAGATTACTACAAAAGGCAGGAAGGGTTGAACAGCAGCTCCTGAGCTGTGTGGAGTTTCTCACATGTTCAGCTCACTCGTATGCTGTATGTTCATCATGTAACTGGCTCCCTCAGGTCAATTTGGATCCATGTCTGCAAAATAAAATTATTTTATGTGGGCTGTTTTGTCTGCATTTCCCAGCATTTGTCAGCTCCAAACCCTTCCCTTTTGTGTATTGCCATGGAGACATGAGAAGCCTGAAGAGTTACCATGTCATCATGAGCTACTTGTGCACAAGCAATGCAGGGCCTTATGATTTTTGGTCATGAGGATGCTTGTGACATTGAGTTCAGAAAATCCAGAAAAAAAAAAAAAGGACAGTTACATGTTACTATGTTCTTGCCTAAAATAAAATCTAGTTTCTAGTAGTACACTTAAGGAGTCTAAGGGTGTGCACCTGATATTCCATTTACATCCTCATGTTCCCAACTGAGATGTCAGAAGGTGACATAGTTTCAGTGGTGAAGGAGAAGAAGAGAAAAAACTAGAGATTTGTCTTGGGTAAAAGTAGATGTTAAATCTAAACAGTCTTTGCTCCTTTCTGAGGGAAGTATTTTGCAGGAAAGTCTCAGGCAGCCATGGGAGAGATTGGGAGTTGTGCACAAAAATATCTGCATGCTTGCACACAAGAACACACAGAGGCACATATACATGCACACAGTCACTTCAGACTCCTGTCTTTCCTCAAGTCAGTAAATAAATCAAGTAACAAGACAGGTGATCAGGGCACAATACAGATGTTTCTGCTATGAAGTGAACAGGGCATTGTATAATCTGAGTTGTAAGAATTTTAATTAACTTTTTTTTTAATTTTCCTTTTCAGTGGTAGTTTAAAATTCATCTAAGACAAATTTCATTCCCAATGACATGAGCTTAGTGAAATACTGTTAAGGCCAGCATAACAGATCTGCTCTTATCCTTTAAAGGCCAATTAGATAAAAAGTTGAGGTTTTTTTCACTGTGTCGATTCCCAAAAGAGAAAAAGAAAATGAAACTTCATTAGGCAAGTGCTAGTAATTACTAAGAATTACTGAATGGAGATATTTGTAATGGCAGTTAAACTGAACAAAATCAAGAAATTAAATCCAGTGTGTTTCATAAGGAAGGTTCTAGTTTTACCTGTGTATCTGTGGTGGGAGCAGGGGGACCTATAAATCATCCCTTACAACTGATAAATAAATCAGACAGTAGAGTTGCAAAGGATGTTTTTACAGACACACTGGTGATATTGATCTTCAAATGAGGAAAGAGAACCTGAGGAAAGTGGAAAATACATTGAAGTTTTATTTCTTACATAATCTATGTCTCACAGGGACACACGAATCAAACACCATTCATGCTTTCACCATACTTTGAAGTTCATGGGTGTTTAGAAGGAAAAGAAACATTTTTTTAGTAGTGCACATCAATGCTACTTCTGTCACATTGAGTAGGGGAGCTACTCACAGAAGTGTGTAGGCATAAGCTGGGAGAGTTATTCAGGCAAAGCTTTGACTTCCTCTGCAATTCAGTCAGTAGAACTTTAGGAAAAGTTAATCCTGCATTCGTCCACACTCTGAAAATGTCTCTCCCTTTTCCTCTAAAGACAGCTGAAGAAATGTCACGCCTCTAAAATACACTGCCATTGCTGTAACAGGTGTGTCAGCACCATAGTAAATGAGCAACAGGTACACTGATCTAACCTGATGCCAATTCATAATCCTGTTTATTCACTTTACATGGGATCTGGGGGACTGAATAGCATAACTCAATGGAACAGATAGAATCAGGCATTCCATTTGACTAACATTACATGCCTAAATGCTTTAAAGGATCTTGTATTTCTCCCATTGAAGTAAGATAAAGTGTTTCATTGGTGTTCAGGGCAGAAATGAATGCAAACTCAGCACAATGAACCTTGACTATAGAGTTTAAAATGCTTACTAAAAGAATATGTAACTAATGTATCATCTACACTAAACTCATATTGTGCAGTGATTGTCATTTGAGGCACAGATAAACGTGTTAGACTTCTATTCGAGTAAGCTGTGCAACCCCTCTGATACAGGGGGCTATTCTTTGCTAGTAATATTGGCACAGTAACAGGAGAATCTGAAAAAGGACTAATGAAGAATTGGGTTACTGGATGTAGGCTTGTTTCTGTCAGCAGAGCAAGAGAATGAAGAGTGTAAACAGCATTTTCAATAACACAAACACTCCAAGATATTGCTAACAGATACAGTGATTAGCACAGATGCCACAGCTAAAAGCTCTTAAACTCTGTGACAGATAAATCACAAAGCCCCCATGATGTTGTGCTTTCCAAGAGTTATATTTAGAAAAATGCCAAATTAGATGAGAAGGCAAATTACTCCAGCCTGAGCATGGCTGAGGACCCACACCTCTGCTTCTTGTGAGCCAGCAATTTGTGCTGTGTTGTGAGGCTCGTAGTCTTGTGGCAGCCTTAGCCTGAGGCTGAGAAT
>WBNQ01050637.1:538-15317 GCA_013401375.1 Spizella passerina | reverse complement strand
TTTCTTTTTTTTTCCCTTTTATTGTCATGTCATGTCAGAGCTGATTATAAGAGACAGGCTTTATAGCATTACATGGGTGGGCTTTGGACTATTGAGCTTCTGTTCTGGAGATCACAGACCTCAGTTTCACTGTCTTTGCTCTCTCCCTAACACAGTGAAAACACTGAAGTGACATCCCAGAGGTAAATTTTTTTACCTTGAATTTAAGGTCATGGATTCTGAGATAGAAGGAAAAAGTCATATTTCACAGTCACAGACCAATCACAAAGCAGATTTTATTGTGATGGAAAACTAAAGAGCAAATGTGACTCCTGCTTCTCAATTACCCAGTGTGTCATAGTGGCTGATCTCTAAAGACAGGCCAGGTCGTGTCCAGGCATCATCTGATACAGAACAAGCCCACCCAACAGAGGGCACCCAGCAGGCAGCTCTGCCAGGCTGCAGAGACGCTGAAAGCAGAAACAGTGACAAACAGGCAGTGCCATTGGCAGCACAACAGGGAATGCTCAGAGGTGAAGAGAGAGGGGCTGGAAGATAGGAAGGAGACAAGGGCTTACACAGTCATATTTAGGCAACCATAAACCATAGCAACACCTTCCCCTATGTCCCACTAAATTTTTAGTTCCAGAGGTGCCTGGGAGCACTATGTAAAGTGAAATCCAACCCCATCAATGCAACATGTGGCATGAGCAGATGGGACATTTAGGTCCTACCACTAACACCCGTAATAGCTTTCAGACTAAGGAGGATGTTTCTCACCCTTGCTCTCCTACCTTCTACATGCAGCAAGAAATACCATTACAGGAGGTGAGTGTTGCGTTTGGACCCTCACTGCCTTCTCTGCCATGTATTGTGGCATAGAAATGGACTGGAAACAACTGCATGATGGACAGTTCTGCTTTTTGGGAAGAGCCTGATGTAAAATCTGATTTGCAATGAACAGAGCTGGATGTGTTTTGTTCCTTGTTTTTTGTTGCATTCTTAAAATGTGGTGTCAGAGACCTTCTTGGTGCACATGGATATGTTCTGGGTTGTCCAGGCCTGGGAAGATTTATTAGAACAAGGGAAGCAAAGGGTTAAGATTTGTCTTAGAGTAGCAGTTCAACCTCAGTCTGTAAAACTGCCTCGTAAATCTCTGGAAATCATTAGCTGTTAATCCATTGCTCAGCTGATTATTGTGAATAGTATACAAGCCTTTAATTGTCATTATCCAGGAAAGGCCACCTTTTGCTGGTGAGAGAATGGCTCTCAAGTTCATCTAACAACATGTGATAGGAGCAGGGTGGTGATAGATTGAAATAGACTAGAAAGATTGGAGCAAGTGATTTACTTTCTCCATAAATTGGAACCACTGCTGGGGGATGCAGGATGCCAGAAGGGGATGGTGGAACTGATTACTCAAAATCAAGTAAAAATCTAAATTTCCTCCTCTATCCAGGCCTTCCCCACCCGGAACAGGGGATACATGAGCAGATCTCATCCTCTCTGCTTCACAGGAACTGCCAATAGAAATTCCTTCGCTCTGTGAGGAATACAGTCTGGGGCCTTGTGAATCATGAGGTCACCTGAAATAGAACAACCACGCCAGGAATTTCCAAATCGTCCTGGTCACAAGGAGTGAACTTAATAAAACACTTGTTTAAGTAACAGCAACTGAGGACTCACGAGCAAGTGAATTCCCCATCACTTGAATTCCCCATCACTTCCTCTTGTCACCTGTGATCTATCAACCTCAGGAGGTTCACAAGTTCATTCATCACCTGCAGAAGAGCAGGACTGTGGGCCCAGGAACTTGTGGTGGCCCATCAGCTCTGAGCCCTTTCTCTGCATCCTTGGCCAGTGGGGCTTCATATCCAGACAAAGGTCTCCAAGAAGTGACAAGGCAAGGATGTGGCCTAGGTTAGTGCCACACTGAGCCACCTGCCTTGGCACGGATCTGAAACCTGTTGCCCTGGGTTACCTGTGGGTCTTCTCTGATAAGGCAGGAGAGGGGTGTGCTGGGTGTGTCAGGCACGGTGCCCACTGCAACTCATTCAAGCTACATTTTGTCCAGAAGCGACACTATGGCCCATGCTCTTCCAGACAATTGCAACAGGAAAGCCCTGCCCATGGTCTCTCGCTCTATTCCTCCTTCCTTTCCTCTCCCTGGCCTGGGAACCACTGCCTGAGAGCAGTGGGGACATGCTGATGTGGATATCCTGTCAGGACAGCTCATCTTATGCCCCAAGGTCACAGGAAGACATCATCCACAAACCTTTTGCACCACTGGTGGAGTCCTGGAGGGTCAGGCAGGGTCAGAGCACAGATGGGGCTCCCCTCCCATTCCTGTTCAAGCACCCAGCAGGTGACTGTGAGTTTTCAGTTTTGGTTTTTTGGCTGCTCCATCCCTGTGTGTTTAAGTATGTGTTGTGTGTGTAGGGAGGGAGCAATGCTGATGTTTTTCGGAACCACTCATTTTCTTGCCTTGTTTTTTTCACTTTTCATAGCATTATTACTCCATTAATATTCCTGAAAGCCAAGCTCTAGTCCAATGGGTTCTCATGATTAAAGACTAAATGCTGCAGAGGAGATGACAGTCCTCACATGTGCCAATGAGTCAGTGAATTCCTTTGTGAAGCCTAAGTCCATCCAGATGTTGACCTCAGCTCTAATGCTATGTTCTTTCCTTATTTTCCTCTAGCATTGCTGGGTCTATTTAGGATGGGTATGACGTGACCATCAATGAGGAAAGACAGGCTCTCTAAGAGGGTGAAATGCTTCCCTTCTTTCTACAATAGGATTGTGAAGCTCTTTCCACTGCCGTAATTCTTGGCTGCTGCCTTAAAAATGCTTGTGTTACAAATATTATTGCTCATTTGCTGCTATTTGCATTACGCAGGCCTAAATGCCTAAAGGCAATCTAAGCATCTTTCTAGGGGTCTAATTTGGATTTTTAGGCTTTTTCTGCAAATAGCTACATGGACTACACTGGTAAGCAGGGAGTACAGAAAAGCAAAGAACTATCTGCCTATGGCTGCTAGAAATATTCTGCTTTCACAGTCTAAAACCAGTATTTTCATTAAATACAAAGAGACAGAATTGTATTCGGCCTACCTAGATTTCCCCAGCAATTTTGCTGTTTCTTTATCTTTTTTGTAATCAATTTCTTAGAAACTGGACTCCGAATTGCCCTTTTGGGCAGTTGCTGGCCTGGGTATTTCCTTGCTGTGGATCAGGGCAGCTCCATCACCTTCCCTGCAGGCTGTGTGGCAGCAGGCCAGGAAGTGTACTGCTCCTGAAGGTTGTGATGGGACCAGAGGCAGGCATGGAGCACTGACTGCTGCTCAGGTTTTAGCAGGGCTCCAACAGAGGACATGAGGATAGTGCCAAATGAATCATGTTCTAGGCTTTTCCTTTCCTTTCCCACCCCTCTGGGTGACACAAGCTGCTTTTTCATGATGCACATCAGCAGAGCTGGATATTTTTTCTGGGGCTTTACTTTAAACAGATTTCTGGAGTCTGATCTTCAGAAACATTTACTCTGCCAAGTCTCCTCCCAGATTTGGGACATTTTCTTAAGTGATACTTTGGTTTCCTGTTGTGGGATTCAACATGGAGATGCAGGGACTATAAATGGGGATTTCCTAATCTCAGCTTGTCCATTTATGTGCAGCAAAATGGAGCTTTCAGAAAGTTCCTCTCCAGCTGTCATAACATACCCTCAGTGTACTGACCTGCCACAGTGATGCTTCCTGTTGAGATAAAACTGGTCAGCTCATGAGGGGGGCTTCAGAATGGGAGCAAAATGGGCAGAGCAGAATGGGCAGAGCACCTCTGGATAGTCTGGACGTCCTTATTCCTTCGGTACTGGGTTTGGCCTGTTTCTGGTTAGGGCACCAGGCCCTTAGTTACAGATGCTTCTCACCTGGTTGCCATGCACACACGAATCCTAGGCTGCTGCTCAGCTCCTGGCCCCTCTTCCAGGTTCCACTGACTTTCACTCCCTGTTCCAAGCCCTTGCATTTCTGTGCTTGCTCCAGGCATTGCTTCCCTGAGCTGCAGCATCAGAGGCACAACCTCTTCTGTATGTGCAGCTTTCTGGTCTTGGTGAGACCTTCCCCAAATTGCCCTAAATACTGCCCTTTAAGTAGGGGTAAAGTAGGAAAAGTGCCAAGGGTGGTGACAGCTGCAAAATGGCAATTCTGACCAGATGCAAAACGAGGATTCAACTCTCTAGAGCCTCTGTGCCAAGCTCCTTCCAGCTGATTGTGCTGAATATGCCTGAAGGCAACTCTCAATAGGCTGCAGTACCAGTGACTTGATGTCTACGATACAGTTAACACAAACTGGCATGTCCCTGTTTAGTTTCCTCTATAAAACTCTTATTTCTACTCTCTACTTTTCTCTCCCTCTTGCTCTTTCTTTTTGTTTATTTGTTTCATGATCTCTGCCAAAAACACATTGATTTACTTGTAACAACTCATGCCAGGATCAGAACAGCCATATCTGAATTTATGGGCCAATTTTCAAACAGAGTAATTTCCTGCTATTTTCCTGCCTCCTGAGTCAGAACAGTATATTTCTACCTACTGCCAGGCACAGACAATTCTTACTTAGAGATGAAGCCATTCCAAACCAGAGCTAGTATGCCTTTCAAAGGCCAAGTCTTTCAGCTCTTATTCAGGATTTTTATTGTAATGATCCAGACACGTGTTTTCTCACGGCCTGTACATTACAGCTCTCATGGCATTTCAGAGATGCACAAAGAGCGATGGAGGTTACTTTGCAGTGCTTTTCAGAGGTGGTGTTGGGATGAGTTTGAGTTATTTGTTTGTGAGATTAGTTTAAACAGTGCTGCTGCAGAGCTGGTAACAATTTTCATTATGTGCTAGCTGGCTGTAGAGCATCTTCAAAAGGGATCTGCTCTATCTCATGGCAGAAAGGAGCACAGCTATGAAAGGAACTCCAAATACTTGAAAAGGCGGCACACAAACAGACTTTGTCCTCCTTCTCAACAACCCACCTTGACAGCACTGGTTTGATAATCAGCAGCTTCTGTGTGTTAAGCCAACCCCATCTGGCTCAGTGACTCAGGGATGTAAGGCAGGAGGGAGGGCTTCTTCCAGTCAACAATTTGACTGCTTATTTTCAGTCTCAGAGGCCCACATCACATGTGGAGTTTTCCCAGTCATGGGTTTTGGTTTTGGATTCATAGTGTGAGAGCACAGGGAGGGTTGTTTTACCATCCAGAATTTCCAGTAGTGGGCTGTGGCATTTAAAATTAAAATAAAACAAACAAACAAACAAAATTGTCATCCTTCCTGCAAAGCATCATCTGCTCTTAGGGGTACAAGAAAAAAGAACCACAAAAACCACCACCACCACCGCCAAAAACCCATCATCATTAACTTCACAAAGTTCCCAAGGAGCAGGCAATACAGCAGCTTGACATTCTAGGTGAGTATGAAGTAAATGTGGTTTTGCAGACATATATGTTGTGATGCTGAGTTCCTTATTCAGTGAAAGCCCTGAAATCCTCCCAAACAGTAAGCCCCAACTTCCTCATTGGAAGAAAACACATTAAGGGCCACTCACAATTTAATGTGTTCAGTGCTGACCCAGATCAAACTGGGGTATGCTGTGTAATCCCTGATGAAGGGCAAAGCAAAGAGGTACCCGGAGGACCTCCAAGACACTGGATATGAGACATCCTCTCAAACAAAGCTCAGTTAAGGGAAGGCCCCAGATCCATGCCAGATGATAAGATAGGAAAGAAGGAATTAGCTTGCTCAAGAGGTCCTTCTGAAGGAAGGGATGGTAAAGGATGGGGAAGAAACTCAGCCTGTCTATACTCCTTCCTCAATTAGAGCAAGAAGTGGCTCTCCCACAATCTTTTATTTTACTTAGGGTGTTCCATGAAAGCTGCCAGGTGTTTCTGTATCTCTTTCCTTGCTGTTTCCTTTCCAGGAGTGGTGATCTGCAGCTCTCAGGGAAGACTTAGCACCCTATTGGTCATCAGCCCCTGACAACAGGCTGGCTGTGGGCCTTTGGATTTTCCCACTGACCTCATTTTTCAAGGTTGCATTTTCCACCTCTGATGGTTTCAGGTTCGATCTTAAAATAACTCTACCTTGCAGTGATTCACCCACATCTAAGGGTTGGGTTTCTTGGCCTCTTCTGAGCCTGGGTGTGTTTTGGTTGCTCCTCACTGATCACTACTCAGTTTGCCCCCAGGAGGGCCTTTTGACCATGCTCTGATAAATTTTTTTGTGCTCTAGTCATATTGAAATGTATTTCACACCCAATATCTGTCAACAAGGGGAGAGAGCTGAGGATATCATGACAAGCTATGACTTGGAAAGGTTTACTATTAGGTGCTTATGTATTTTCCAAAAACAGGTAAAACTCTGCATTGCCATGGTGACATAGCCCTTCTTAATTCTCCTAAGCAATGTAAATTAGGGGACTTCTTGGCCAGAGAAGGAAAGTATGGACCCAGGGGCCTGGGAGATGACACATACTTCTTCATGAGTTTAGAAGCCCACTTAGTCCAGGGAGAGAAAGCATAATTCAAAAATTGCTAGCTACTGACATCCAAGAGCAGGATTTAGATTCACCAAAAAAACCCCAAAAACCTCAAAACAAAAAAAACACCCACCACCCCCCCAAAAAAACCAACCAAACAAAAAAACCCAAAAAACCAAACCAAACCAAACCAAACAAAAAAAAAAAGGAGTTTTTATCAATACAATAAACACAAATCTTCTGTGGCTGGTTGATTTTTTTGTCTCTGTGGTTATTTCCCACCTATATTCTGGTTTCTAATCAAGAAAGGAAGACCTGCTTCTTTTTTAACAACTATGTATGTGGAGGACAAGATTAAAATTCAATAATCAGTGAATTTTAAACCAGACTCCCTCCCCCCACTCCCCAAAAAAATCCACCTCCCTTGCAGGCAGACTTGAGGATGAGCCTATTTTATTTTTTCTTACATCCTGACACTGACTGGCTTCAAGCACCTTGTACAGTATTGCAGTTACAGGATGTAATGTTACCACATATCCTGAATTTAGGTTTTGGTGGAAAACAAAGGCTGTATGTCATTCTGCTGGGGAATTCACCAGTATTCCTGCCAGCTCATCATCTTCCTAATGTTGCCAAGTAGTAAGTGATTAATTGCCATGACACAGACGAGGAAAAAAAATCACAAGATACAACAGAAAAAGAAACATTTTGGAAATGAGCTTATACAAGATATGTTTGCGCACACTTTGATATTTGAATCCATTTTTGTTCACATCATCAGGCTTTTGACAAAAGTTCTGATGTTTGTGTGCAGAGACCAACTGGTAAGAGTGAGGAGTTCAGGAACTGAGGATTTAAGGAAAACAGCAGCCATCACAGGAATTGACAACCTGCATTGCATGTCCTTTGAAGCAGAAATGCCAAAACCGTGGGTCATGTCTGGTGTCAGGCCAATTCACCTGGTTCATGTTTCCAGCTGAGACTGACTTAAAAAGGTATGAAAAATCACAGGAACTGATCCCAGCTAGTGGTCCCAATCCCTCATTGATACCAAGCTGGGAGCTGCATATGGGACTAAGGGGATCACTACCATGACTTTGGCATCATCCCTCCTTTCCTCCAGTGACACAGCCTGAGTACATTGTCAGACTAAAGCTGGGAAAAGCTACAGAGAATGTGCATGGGCAGCAGGGTTTGCTTGGCCCTGTGTAATTCTATGTTAGCTCCTTAAAAATATTCCTCAGAAGCTCATTTATCTGCCAAGTTTTAGCATGGCATGAAATATGTACAGCCACATAACCCTCCGCCTCATTCCAAAAATGGAGAGGGGCTAAGAAAAGACAAACTCAGGTTTAGCTATCGTAACACAGAGGTCCTGAATGTCAGTCAGCCAGGGGCAGATTGTGATTAACCATAAAGTTTCAGCTGAAGAGATCCCTCCCGTGCTGAGAACTGGGAAGGATGTGTGTGAGAAGGGAAAAGAAGGGAGAACAGCTCATGTGGAGGGCAAAGGGGGTGACAGCATGGGAACAGAAGGATGCTGCAGAAGGACGGAGAGAAGTGAAGCCTTTTAACCCCTCACCAGCAGTGGCACCTGTCCCAATCTTGGACTCGTGTTTCAGTGGCTTGTCTTACTGCCATGGCTTTGGGAAAAAGAGCCTGTTTACAGGAAACTAGCTCGCTGTGCTTCCCATAGCCTTGCTGGACTGGGGTGGAGGCAGAAGCTGGCTCTTTTTGCTGCTGAGAAAGCTCCAGCTTCTAGGGGTGTGTGAATGCTGCAACTCACTTCTTCCCAACACTACCTCCTTCCCTTGGCACTGACACTTCCCCACCCTAGCCTCAGCCACATGGGTGTTTGCAGGGTTTGTGGTTCCAAAAGGGCTGAAGGATCCCTGGAGGCTGCAGGGCCCATGTTGTGGCTCAATCCATAGGGACAGACCCTGCCTGGTGTTACCATCCCTCGCATCCTTAGGCTTTGCTGAAGACGTTAAATGAACAGATTTCCTGTAATAGATGGCAGCAATGACAAGAAAAATAAGATGTTGCACCACATCTTGGCAGGAGTGGCTCAGAAGGACAATCCAGGCAGCTGTCTGTCCTCTCCCAGCCCTCTCCCTCTGTTCCCATGCACACTTGCTTATGGGTCATGCTGAGGGCTGAAGAAAAAGCTGTGCAGTGTCTTCTTTAGTAGCAGGCACAGAGGTTATCATTCCAGCCTTGAAAACCAAGGCTGCAAACAGGGAAATGGGGAGGTGACATATTTTGGTAGAAATGAGTATTTAAAACACATCATATTTGTTCTACTGGCCTCTTCCCTACCTCCCTCGCAGCTTGTAAAACTCCTGCTGTCTCCCTTCCTTTGCAGGCGGATGCTTGGCTTGTTTCTCCAGTGTAGCACAGAGCATTCCTGTCACCCTGTCCCTGTGGCTGCTAACCCAGCTCCTGAAGCTCAGAGAGGAGCTTGTGGGCTACTAACCCACCTGCTAAAGCTTAGAGAGGAGCTTGTGGGCTACTGACCCACCTCCTAAAGCTTAGAGGGGAGCTTGTGGGCTACTAACCCATCTCCTAAAGCTTAGAGAGGAACTTGTGGGCTACTAACCCAGCTCCTAAAGCTTAGAGGGGAGCTGGAGGGCCAGCTCCTGTCCCAGCTCTCACCGTGGCTGCTGCTGGACTTGCACACAGCAGTAAGTGCTGGATGGAGCTCCTGCTCCTGAGGAGCAGAGGGTGCCAAACCACATGAATCTGGGGCTTGGCAGAGCCCGGCTGCTTTCAGCCGGAGAGGCAGGGAATGCCGGGGGCAGCAGCCCCAGCACAGAGGGATGGTCAGCGGCCAGGAGGGGCTGCTCCTGGAAAAAGGGAGATGTCCCAGTTAGTCACTGGCCACCCGCTGGTGGCTGGGAGGCTCTCTGGCAGCTCTGCTGCTCGGCTGGGCGCAGACAGGGTCAGCATGGCTCAGGGCTCATCCCTGAAGAGCCAAGGGCCGCTGCTTCAACCCAGCTACACATTCTCCACTCCCCACAAGCCGTGGGGCGGCTGCCAAGAGTCAGCAGGCACAAGCTGAATGCTGTCATGATATTTATTCCGTGCATGTTCAAAGACATTGGGGATGGCATAGCATGCACATTGCAGTGTGTGGCTGTGCAAAAGGTGTGGGACACTGGCAGGCGTGACACTCTCTGGGATGACAATACATACCTGCTTTTGCATGGCTTGCCACAGCTTCACATTCCAGGGATTTCCAAGAGTTTCAGTTTTAATAACAAACAAAATACATTGAAAGCACATTGGATTTACTTAAAAATACAAAAAATGTTTTCATACAAAAAAAGAGCCCATTTCCAAAAGTGAAGGACAACAAAAAGGGCCCAAAAAGCCTCTCAGGTATTACACAAGTCTATTCAGCAGGCAAGAGGTACATGAATAGGATGCTGTTTTTCCCAAGCTGTTTTTGTGTTCCTCACTTGTTTCTCACAAAAACACTTTGGAAATGTCTTTCTGAGGAAATTTAGTATTGAGAAAGCTTTGGGTTCATAGATACAAAACCAATGGGCTCTTAGGAATTTACCTTCAGTAAGGACTGATGTAAACTGACTTAGGATACCAGCTGCTTGTCTGGGATTTCTGGGACATTTCTACTTCAGCTGTCCATAGATAAGGTCTCCAGAACAGAGATACCTCAGTGATAACTGCAACAATACTGATAACAGCCAAAAATTAGCTAATTGGAAGTTCAAGTGACAGCCTGGAGAATAGCTATACAAGTTTTGATCTCATGTCACATGTTTACCCCTGATGGGAAAAAAGCGGAAAGCAAAAGTCATGACACAAAAGGAGGGCTCATCACTAGAGCCCAGCACTTGCAGCTTGCCTGGGGATTACACTTGTGCATTGAACTGAACAGGTTGCAGATGCCTGCCAATATCTGTCTCTGCTTCCCCTTCACCTCCATTTCACAAAAGAAGGTCTACAGTACTCTCTTTTATTTGATGACCTTTAAAAATCACACAGAATATTCTCTGGCTGAAGACCTAAGCCATCCTTCCCTTGGGAAACTGCTAGGTAGTTTGTATCTAACCCTGGCAAGACACATTGTCCTACAGTCTCCTAACTTTGACCCTTTCATATATCCTTTTATTGCCCACAAGAAAAACAGACTCATAAAACGCAACTCATTAAATGCCCACGCAATGTGAGACACTACTAGTAAGCCTCTGCTGTTAAGGCTTTCAGATTTCACATGGTATTAAAAAGTTTACAGGACACTTGGTCCTCTTTAATATTGCAAAACAACCTTTTGGGTCATTTGTGCTATAAACTAGCAGTGAAAGTGAACCAAAGAAACCCAGGTTTTATTGTAATCCATGTTACTAGGAGTTGTGCTTTAACACTTCAAGACTTGGCCTGAAGGTAAAGAAGCAGTAGCTTTTACAGACTTTTCTCCAGCAGAGAGAGAGGTTGGCAAGGTACAGAATGAAATAATCCAAAGAATGCCACCCCAAATGCGCTGAATCCCATGGAGAATTTGATGCAGATTTCTTAGAAATCCCATGTCATTTTTTCTGCCAAAGTGCGGATCAGGCAAAGTGAGGGAAAGGTCCTTCTAATTTAGTCCTAAGGATCCCATTTTGAGGCAGTTTACCAATATTAAAAGAGACAACATTTTCCTTTACTGTTCTAAAAAAGTGGAGGCAGGCACTACCAATCTCCTTTCCACACAATAAAATGCATATTGGGTATGACAGATTTATCTGCTTCTCATGCAGTCCAGGGCTTTTTCTGCAAAACTCTTCAAAAGCTTTATTTGTATGATCATGGACATGTAATGTTATCACAGATGAGAAAAGAACGTCAAAACAGATACAATCTAGAAATGTAATCCAAAAACCTGTGGGTTGTTTCACTTCATCAGCTGTTTTCAATGCCTTTCCAGCTTGATTTTGTGTGGGCAAGAAAATGGTGACAACGGTTCCAAGACATTAGTGAGGGACTTGGCTCATGTAAGTTGTGGAGGGCAAAGATCTCTTGATTTTTTGATCTCTTGAAAGCCACCATTAGAAACCTTCAGAGAAGGAGATTATTCCTACCCACTAGCACAAAACAATGGAGTTTTGTGATCTTAGTTAAGGGTTAGTCAAGAAATGTAACCAGGAACATTGATTTGACATGGGGCAAAAAAGGGTACTGCAAGAAGCGTTTTTGAATCACCACTAGGTGTTGGAGATCCGAAATCTGTGCAACATGACCATGCGTGGTCCTTTCTTCATTCAGTGTCATTAGTGGAAAAGCAGAGGTTTACTTCCTGGCTTGTGTCTAAACAGGTGTTGAGCAGCTTGATGCCTTAAATGCTGTGGAATCTCAGGCCACCAAAGACTGCTGAGAAATAGGTGCCCAAGGCTTTGGGGCTGTGTCAGCTCACCAGCCATCAGCTCCTGCCCATGGCAGGATGTTCAGCAGAAGGTGCACAGAACATCCTCCTTCCTGGGTGTGGTCCTGGATTGGTTTGGGACTGTACATTCAAGCAGGTGGGACACAGGCTGTGGTGTAAATGTTGGTGTACATGCCTCCAATTGTCCAATCTTGTGACATAAGACCCAGTCATTAAAATACTACAGAGACACTGTTTATAAACTTGAGGAACTTGGTGACCCAAGTCAATGATCTGTCTTGCATGAATGTACCAACCATTCATATTCTGTTCCTGTACATACCTAATGAAAATTAATAACTCTGAAACAAACAAAGCCTTAAATCCCCCTGCTTCATAATTTAAAAAAATCTTGGTGAAGTGTAAAAATATTTGTTGCATCATGTTGCTGAACAAAACAGAAAATGGGATCTTCTACTGCCCTCATGCCCATAGAGTTCAGGGCTGCTAAATTAACTAGGTTGCTGAGTTTTATTAGTATTAGTTAGGCATGTGTAATATGATCCAAAAGACACAATGCAGTTCTTGACCTCAGATTCCATTAAAAAATTGGACAGCAAATGACAATGAGCTCAGAGAAGATCAGAAGAAGTAAATTCTGGTTTAGGAGTGGAAGGATTTATGCTGAAGCCTGGCATTTTATTGTCTGTGTTGGGCTCTACTGGGAGTTTGTCATTGGCTTGTGCCAATGCCACAGAGCCTGTGCTAGTCCCAGAAGGATTTTGATAGGGAATATATGGGAACTTGACACTCTGAGACAAGGAGCTTGATCCTTGGCTGTAGAGTAGGAAAAGATCAAGGAGCTGGAAAGAAAAAAGGAAAGTGGCAAGAGGGAAATCTTTGCTTAGGGTTGCAGCAGTTCCCAAACGTGAAACAAATGATGGCAGTTTTCCCCTAATTTCCACTGGCAGCACCTCAGAAGGGTTTTGCTTTTTTGGCATGAGGGATAGTCTCAAGTAGAGTCTTTATTTCATAGCCCACTTCATCTGTTCACTGCTATCACAGACCTCCAGACAAACTTTAAGGTTGTGTTTTCTTCACAGAGCACCCAGTGGTTTTAACATCTGGAACAGCTGGCCTAATCAAAATGTTTGGACTGTATTTAAGAAATACTTGTGAGAGATACTGGCAGGTGATGTGAAGGAGACTGATGGTCTGGGTTAAATCAGTGTACCTGTAGGTGTTGCCCTTTTTTTTATCGGTGGAGGGAAAATGTAGTGGGAAATCTCAAAGACTGGATGTCAGGTGTAAGGCAAAAATCAGTACCTTAAAATCTTTACTCCCAGTGCTGCTTTTTAAGGACAAAACTGTCCTTCAGAAAAGGTACTAAAGATCAATGCTTTGGTTATCCCTTTGAAGTACTTACATGTTGGCACCCTCTCTTTGTGCCTCAGGTATGATGAATAACTTCAGGGGTGATGCTGTATCACAGTCTCAGACCCATGTGCCAAGCATCCCTGCCCCACAGGAGGTGATGGCTCCTACTCACACATTTAGTCTACTCACATGTCTTTCTCTTGCTACTGTAAAAAAATACAAAATCACCCTGAACAAATGCATTAAAAATCAGAGTCGTGGTTCAATGGAATAATTCAGCAACAGCACAGAGAAAAGATAATTTCAGTGACACCCATGCAGAACAGGTTCTCAAACTTGAAAGTACAGGCTTACTCAGGGCTGAGCCCAAAAACATACATAGGGGGTACAATATGGAAGCAGCTATTCTGCAAGAAAGTGTGAGAACCTTTCCCTGAGGAACCCTTACCCCAGATCCACATGAGCACAAAGGAGAAAATTTAGGCCTGGAGGTGTTGCCAGAAGAGTAACATACCTTATGTAAAGCACATTACAAAAGGAAATGCTGAGCTAGCAAGAATCTCTCTCTAGTAGCAGTGGGAACCCCCTCTTGCTTTATTTTGTGAAGTATCTTTCATATCTTCTGCCAAAGACTTTAGGCGACATCAAGTTTTGCAAGGAGGCGAGTAATAATAGAGCCAAAACTTGGTTCAGACTGCCAATAAGGAGTCGCTGCAGCCTGGAACAGTGAAAGGTCATCCACAATGACATGAACACACATTTTTTTGCCCCAGATTCTGGACCAAGTGTTCTGAGGAAGAAGCAAGCTGTTGGACTGGGTCCAAAGCATGGGGAGAACTTGTAATTAATCTTTTTGTAATTCTTTTCCCACCCTAAATCTTCCTTATTTCCTGCATCACTTAACTCTTTCCAAAGTATCCTCCTGCAATGTCACAGTTGCTGAGGCTTGATGCAGACCAGATACATGCCAGATGGCTCCCTGAATGCCACCCTTAGGCACCTCTTATGGGTGACTGGTTTTTGGTGTCACAATTGCCACTTTCCAAGAGAGCTTTAAAGCTTGGCCTGAAAAATTAATCTTGCCCTTGAGCTTCAATAACTGCTTGACAGTCATTTCTTTTCACCTTTACTGGGCAGCTGGATACCATCTTCTTGCACAGCTGCACGTTTTTAGGAGCAGATTCAACAAGATGGTACAATAAAGCTCACCAGTGTGCAGCCGTATGCATAAACCTCTCTCCAGGGATACCCAGCAGGCACTCTGTGAATCACAGAGTGTTTATAATTAAAAGAAGTGTAAACATATTTCCAATTTTCAGAATTTAAGTTCATTTGCCTTCCTTTGCAGATATGAATTTAGAATTTCAGTTCATTTTCTCACCTTCTCTGTGCCTCTCTCTTTTCTCAGCTCTAGTTGGGACATTAGCAAAGAAGATACAATACAGCATGGATGACTGCCTCATGCTTCTCAGGGTAGGAGTTCTGCTTGAACTTTAAAAGGAAAAGAGAGAAAGATAGAGAGAAAGAGGGAGA